>CALNHX010012559.1:0-24151 GCA_940337035.1 Agriotes lineatus
GAAAACATTACGGCGCCGACATAGTCTCACTTAGAGTATAACGCGTCTCGTGCGCATGCGTGAGAATTCGAACTCCGACTTTAGAAGCGAATTTTAAACTTGACCACTTCCCCATTGGGCGGACGACGCCGCCGCGCTTGCGCACAGCTCACCATATACATTGAAGAGTCGGTTGTCTGTCTCACTTCCTTCGTGACTTCTCCACTCATAGCCGCTAGCAATATAGTAAGTAATACATATATGGTCAACCGTTATCTGTCAATTGTCAACTGTCAACTTTGATCTGTCGTCTGTCAATTGTCATCTATTATTTGTCATCTGTTATCTGTCAACTGTCATTTGTTACTTGTCAACTGCCATCTGTCTCCTGTCATCTGTCAACTGCAATTTCTCATCTGCCACCTGTCATCTGTCAACTGTCTTCTGTCACCTGTCATCTGTCAACAGTGGCGTAACTATGGGGGGTGATATGGGTGTCGGAACACCCCCCAAACGTTTTAGGAATAACTAAAATTCGTCTTTTACAAAAAATCTAAAATTGCATTTTAGTAATGTAGAATTGAATTTGAGATTGGAGAATAATGAGCTAAAATTGTTTTTTAATTTAGTTACTAAAATACATTTTGAAAAGTAATTTTTCAAAGAGAGGTTACTGTTAGTCAAATTAACACATTAAAATGTTTATCAAAAATTGTAACGTTTCGCTAGCAGTTCCAGCTTCTTCAGACATTTAAAAAAATTAATATTAAAAAGCCTTTTAGATAAACCAGTAGTTCTGAAAAGAGTGAAAAACTATATTATTAGATATGTGCAAGAATAATAGTCTCACTAATAAACATACCTGATTGAGTTGCATTTAAAATATTTAGTAGGATTTCTTTTATAACATTTATTCGTTACGTTTTATTTTTCTTTCCAAATCCTCATAATTCATATCTTGGTAGAAAAATTATTGTTAGTGTTAGAGTTGGATTTATAATCCTGATGGAAATTAGAATTTATTAATATTTTTGAAAAATATTTGCTAAAAGACTTCTACTTACAGTTACTTTACGAAAAATAACAAATTTCTGACAAATGTGTGCTGGAAGGCCAAATACCACGCCGTTCATGAATTTCAAGCCTATTTTCAAACATAATTCGAAGGTAAGGTAAAATAACAACCATATTGGTCTTAATCCTTTACAGTTTAATAGATTACATCACAACTAATGCCATCTCATTCTGCTTACAGAATAATTATAACCTAAAAAATTATATCAACACTATGGGGGAATACAGATTTCGACTAGTTATGTCACACTTACAAAATAATTAATAACTACAGGTAATATTACAACTTTCATCAATCAAACCACATTAATAATGCTTGTTATATCGATTCCAATCACCAGATAATCAAGACGCAAGGGAAAAAATTGCACAACAAATGTTTACGTCTGACAAGAAGTCAAACCACAAAAATTTAAAAAAAGGTTAAATTAACTCAGGAAACGAAACCCTTATAAGAAGCTTTAAAACTTCGCTGTAAATAAACCACCTATCAACTACTACAAGAAAAAAAAACGTTAACTATAAATCAGGATTGACACACAATCTCAAGTAAAAACTTACAATAAACGCAAATACTATTTACTTTTAAAATGATTATCTTTATTCCACTATAAGAATTACAAATTAGAGTGATGTTTAACATTTAACCTTTCGAACCCTCACACCTTTATAGGGGAAAATATATACATATTTGAAAAAATAAAATTATATATAACTGTAGGTAGAAGTGTTTTAGCAAATATTCTTCGAAAATATTAATAAATTTTTATTTCCATCAGGATTATAAATTCAACTCTAACACTAACAATAATTTTTTTACCAAACTATGAATTATGAGGATTTGGAAAGAAAAACAAAACTTAAAGAATAAGTGTTATTATAGGAATCCTACTAAATATTTTAAATGCAACTCAATCAGGTATATTTATTAGTGATGCTGTTATTCTTTCACATATCTAATATTTTTTGTACTATTTTCAGAATTACTGTTTTACGTAAAATGTTTTTTAATATTAATGTTTTTAAATGTCTGCTGAAGCTGGAACTGCCAGCGAAACGTTACAATTTTTAATAAACATTTTAATGTGTTAATTTGAATAATACGTACTAACCTCTCTTTGAAAAATTACTTTTCAAAATGTATTTTAGTAACTAAATTAAAAAACAATTCTAGCTGATTATTCTCCAATCTCAACTTTAAATACTAAAACAGCTGTATTTCAAAATTTTGTATAATTGAATATCAATTATTACATTCGGACTCGACCATTTTAAAAATCCGATTTCAACGAACCTCCTTCGGACGTGATTGCTGAGTTCAAATTGCCAAAATGTACAAAATCTTCCATATACGACAGCAATGGATGCAATAAGGACATGTTTCCAAGCATATCCAAGTTGCTGCAAATCCTTGCAATTCCTGTGTCAACTGCAACAGCTGAAAGAGATTATTCTCCACCTTAAAAATAATTAAGACTTACCTCTGAAATATAAAACATTGTAATATAGGCTGAATGGACTAGCAATACTCTCCGTTCACAGAGAACTGCAGGTGAACGTAGATGAAATTATGAACGAGTTATCAAAAAACCAAGAAATCTGGAATTACTACTATAAGTTGTATTACAATAAATTGTAATAATTTTATTGTTTATAAATAAACAGTATAGTTGCTTTCATTTCTAAAGGACTTGCAGCAGGCCGTGACTTAACTAATTTTTTACAGTCAAAATGACATTTAACATCTTCATGCAATTTTATTTTACAAGCAAGCTAAGTTGTTATTTATTTAGCAAATAATTATTTCTGACTTCCTTTGGTTAATAAGCAAAAAATAAATTCTGAAATGTAACTAGGTGGTCTATACTGTCGAGAAGTTAAATCAAGGCAAGTCCTGTAGAAATGAAATGATACGCTCATTTTTTTTCTTGGTATGGTTCAGTAAAAAATTAAACAGATTTCAATTTACTACCCGACGATAGGTGGCGCTACAAATACTCTCTTCTGCAATTTGTATTCAAGTTCTCTGCTATTATTTAGTAGAAACCTGCTTATAAACTAAGTTTTCTTTATATTCATGTTTTATCAAGGACTTCCCCGGTGTATATCGTAAAAATTAAGGTATCAAATTATATCTGTATCAGTAAATTTTTATCATTACTGGGTTGCATTTGTTTGTGCTGTGTCACAGATTTTGTATATTGTTTATTGTGTTTTCTTATATAAAGGATAGTGTTGTTTATAATGATTTCAAATGAAGATCTAGCAATTCCTGGGTAAGTTACTTTAGTTTAGAAATAATTTAGTTGATAGATTATTTTGTGTTAGTCCTAGCAGATCTAGAAATGTACATAAAAGGAATACAACCGACAGATTCAAGCCTCTTCGTCCTAATGATGTAGAGCATTATGCTGGACATCTTTCAGAAGTAGAAAGTATTTCTGATGACGATGACTATTCTAGTGATGATAGTATAAGAGATGAAGATTATGTACCTTCACTAGATACTAGTTCGCGTACTCTGTGTGATTGATGAAGTAATAAATGTTCAGCTTGAATGCAGTGATTTAGAATCTATTTTGAATGATGTGAGCGATTTGGATGATAAAATGCCAGAATCCCCTGAAGCTGCATAGAACGATTCTGATTGGACAGACACTGAAATTGACCCACCAACAATACCTTTTACTGGTGTTCCTGTCTTGAATACAAATTTGGACGATGATGCCAAACCCATTGATTATTTTCAACTCTTCTTTGATGAAGAAATAGTAGGTAAATATAATAGTCGCTGAAACTAATAACAGAGCCCACCAGTCAACACAACCTGTAGCAGCAAACACAAGAGCCAAGAAGGTAAAGAAATGGGTTGATGTAACTGTAGCATAAATTAATTCATTTATTGGACTTTGCCTCTTGTCGGGTACCATACATTTTCCGGCAATGTACAAACAGTGGAGCACAAATTCATTATATTTTCATCCAGTATTTGGTAAATCCATGTCGAGAAATCGATTTTGCGAAATTTTGCCTATGTTGAGATTTGTAAATCATGATAATGTAGATAGATCAAATCGATTATACAAGATAAAACCAAATTAGACAAAGTACTGCAAAATATCAAAAGTATCATTTCGCCTATCCAACAACTTGCAATTGACGAATCCATGATTCTCTGGCGAGGACGATTGATCTTTCGTCAATATATTTCTAATAAAAGGCATAAGTATGGGGTGAAACTATATGAATTGACTACATATGATGGATTTATTCTAAATATCATTGTATATACTGGTAAAGGTACTTGTTATAATGATGGATAGTCACACACATTCTCTATTACCACAGAACTTTTGAAAGATTACTTAAATAAAGGACATGAAGTTTATTTGGATAATTACTATAACAGCATTGCTTTAGCTGAGTATTTATACAAAAAACAAACATTTTTGATTGGGACATTAAGACAAAATCGAAAAGGAAATTCTAAAAAACTCTTCGAAACAAAACTCAAAAAAGGAGATTCTGCTTGGAAAAGGAAAGGGCCCGTACTAGTAACAAATTGGCGAGACAAGAGATACGTTTCGATGATCTCTACTAAACACAAACACAAAATGGTTGAAACAACAAATAAACGAGGATTGAAGAAAATGAAACCAGAGTGTGTTGTGGATTATAACAAGTATATGTCTGGTATTGATCTAGCCGATCAAATGATGACCTATTATTCAACACCACGGAGGTGGTATCGAAAGTTATTTTTCCATTTGATTGATATTTTCATGTGGAATGCTTTTTATGTTTACAAAGCAAAGAGAAATGAAAAAACAAAAAAACTCCTACAGTTCAGAGAAAGTGTAATAGCAGATCTCCTCTTACAACTAGAAGAAGATGTACGAGAAAATACGAAAAAGAAGAAAGAAGATAAGAGAAAAACAAATTTTCATTACTTAGAACCTATTCCTCCGACTGTAAAAGAAAAGTCAACCATGCGAAGATGTCGTCAATGCTCAAAAGCAAATACTCACCGAAAAACAAGATATTATTGCACTCAGTGTCACCAGGCTTGTGCGTCCACCCTTGCTTTAGAATGTGGCACGAAGATTATACTAATAATAGTTAAGCTTTAGGTTATAGTTTTGTCTACTCATTTATGTACTCATTCTTTATATTATGATGTTCATTTTTGTATTGTTTTTTTTTACAATACATATTTCTAACCTAAATACAGATGTCCAGTTAACTGGACGGCCGGTATAAGTGGACAGAGTCTCTCTGCTGAGCCTGGTGTCCAGTAAACTGGACCTGCGTTTTTTCCAACAATTTTGGTAAAAATGGCTTTTCAGAACTGTACATAGATTTCCAAAGGAGATAAATAGCAGAAAATCCCAAAACTAAGCTGTGGTACCCAGAGAGGTTTCAACGATTAAGACGCGGTCGTCAACGTGTTAAATTCTTATTGTAAGGCTGATCACTCTCCCAGAACACCCCCCCAGAGCAAAATCTTAGTTACGCCACTGTCTGTCAACTGTCATCTGTCGACTGTTAGTTGCGCGTCTGTTAGTCGCGATACAACACGACTAAGGCTCGATCCACACTACCAGGCTGCTCTCGGTTCGATCTCGCTCCGCTCAAATATTTATACATTGTTAGCAATGGGCACATTCACACTATAGGTAACGCTCAAGCTCAGGTCGCGCCCATTGTTAACAATGTATAAAAATTGAGCGGAGCGAGATCGAACCGAGAGCAGCCCGATAGTGTGGATCGAGCCTAACAGTTGCGCGTCTGCTAGTCGCGATACAACACGACTAAAAGCTACGGTCTATCTGGCGCGGAGTCCGCACGCGCAATGCGCGGTGCTGAATGCGCATCCGGATTACGCACCAGATATGGTCTATTTGCAATGTGTACTGCACGTAATCGTCAGTTAGTATAAATTATTATTCTCTGTGTTGTGTAGTGAACTATGGCAAAGAGAAATACATTATTAGCTTCGCTTCTAGAAGAAGAGGAAGATGATGAAGATGTATTAAGATTATCAACATTAGATGAAAAGAGTGAAAGCAGTGATTTATTAAACCGTAATTTTTATTTTGTTGTATAACTTCCATGACCAACCTTCATGCAAAAAAGATGTGAACGGAATACAAAAATACCTAGAATGATTGTTTTAATAATTAAATAAAAACAATAATAACTTACGCCTTCTGTTGATTATTTCTCCAATTTCTCGCCATATATTTCCACTTACAACATTCTCTTTATATAACTTTTCTGTAGTATCGAATAACGCAGGATGGAGTGACACACTATCGATCAATATTTCGTCCTGCTCCTTCGAAAATTTGTAATAATTTTTTGATTTTTCAGCTGTCTTCTTCAATTGTTAGCATACACGTCCAACACAGCAAACAATATCCGCAGCGCACTGTGCGCACCAATCGCCCCAATAGCTATTGCGACGGACATCCGCAGCGGACAGCTCTCATGCGCTGCGGAGTGCGCTGCAGATAGAACACTTGTATTTAATTAACGTACAATATAATACGTGCGGATTGCGCACCGCGCACTCCGCGTGCGGACTCCGCACCAGATAGACCGTAGCTTAACGATTGCGCGTCTGTTAGTCGCGTTGCATTACAACTACTAATCGTCTTAAAAACATCACGCTATTCTGGCCCTTCAGCGTTTCCGTAAAATTGGGTCTGGCATGAGACTGTCGTGTTTTGCCTCCATTGTCTGAACATTATTTGTAGAACCTCCGACAATCTGAGCATCACATTTTCACGCGCATGCGCCTAAGCACAAGTGAGCTAAATTGGGGTTTAGCCCATGTATCTATTTAATATAATCTAGATGTTAATAAAGCATACTAAATTACCGAGAAGATTTCTACAAATGATGCTATATCATTTGTGTTTTGGATTTGAATTTTCCATTAATTGTAATAAATTGATGAAAACACCTTATGACTCATATTTCTCATCATTGACTTTAGTAATTTTTTTTTAGCAAATGTCGCTTACACCATTAAAAAAATTCTATTCTTTTTATTGCATCACCATGGTTTTCCGCAAAACCTTATTTTGACATTCGAGAAAAACTGAAAAAGTACCAGCCCACAATTGTATGACCACACCAGTGCTGCCAATCTGCGGGTAATTACCCGAAATGCGGGTATTTCAGTCATTTGCGAGTAATTACGCGGGTATTGAATATTACGGGTAATTTCGGGTATTATGAAGCTAGAGCTACCCGTTGCTTTATTTCTTCAATAATTCAAACGTAAAAAACAAAATTAAATAAATATCAATAGCTTTCTACCCCATTTTATTCTAAAATAAACATTTTACATTTTTATTATTTTTTTTAATGTGTATTGATGTGAGATAGGTGATTTTCCAGTTGAATACTTCTAAAATTTATATTATTTTGTACGGTTTTTGTAGAATTTGTAATTTTTGAAAAATTTTGACGTATGGTTAAAAATTAAAGTTTTGGCTAATTATAAGATCACTGTAAAAGGAAGTTGTGCGCGTATGTCACACCAGGTTTTCTTTACTTCAAAGGATTTATGTTGTATTTTTAATAAATAAACAAAAAAAAATTAAAACTTGAGTTATATTAAGTTATGGAGTATTAAAATAATCAACATTAAAAATAAAATTATTTGAATTTGCGGGCTTTCTACTGTTTTGTACTTGCGGGTAAAATCGGGTATTTTCGGCATCTGTTGTGGGTATTCGGCAATTTTACGAACGGTAGCGCTGGACCACACTGTCATTATATAGTCACTGTAGATATTTATGGTCTGATTTGGCTCATATTCAGAAGATGTGTGTACATAGAAATACAAATTATTTTTGGGCAGAACAACGTTTGCCGGGTCGCATTTAGGCAGAATCTACCACTGATTAGCAATAGACTATAAATAGCGCTCTCTCATTGGTTGTTGCTAACTGCAGGTAGGGTTTGTCCACCCATTGCTAATTGCGGGTAGATTTTGTCTCAACCCGCACAGTTCTGTTTTGTTGTTCGCGTGGTGCTGCCAGTGTCCGTTAATAATTATCTTTTATGTTAATGTCTACTGTCCACGTTGCAATATGACTAATGATTTAAAATTGCAGACCAGTTTTCGTCATGAACTGGTAAATCAATCAAAAGAAAACACAGTGCTTTGGGCTGACATTGATTCAAGTGAAAAATGTGTTAAGTGGATAGCGGAATTTTCTGCCGAAACTAATACTGCTTGGGTATTACGTAGATCCAAGGCTGCGTCAAAGAAGATAGTATGCAGGTAGGTTTCTTTATAACGGGTGTTCATAAACAGTCGTCATCCCAGTTGCTTTGAAAAACAAAATGTTATGTCTTTGATTAATTCGTGCAACACAATGAAACGTCATTGAGTACTGTCATAGCGCATTTTTTCTCAATTTTAATAGACATACGTTTCTGAAGTCAAAACCTACTGGGATGACGACTGTTTATGAACACCCGTTAGTAATGTCTACATTGTGATTGTAAAATCACTGTGCTTGAACTGCTGTCAAACGGTCGGTTGTTAATAGTATATTATGATACTAGTGTATAAGTACGCCTTTAAAGCACGTGCGACGAGTTTAAGAGCACGACGCAAATCGGAGTGCTTTTAACGTCGCTAGTGCTTTAATGGTACTTATACACGTGTATCATACGCTATTTTTTCTACGATCGTAACAGAAATATAAATACTTAGTTCGATGACACTTTTTCCGTCACATTGATCATTTTGAGTCACGTGATTTTGACAGAGCGGCCATTTTGTCGGTAGGGCATACAAGGGCGGATCTGCCATTAGGTTTTCATTGTTATCTGTAGGTTTGTGGTGTTTATTTCGAGTTTTTAGTGCGTGTATTGCGTATTTTATTAACTTCAACTACAATATGGCTTGGAGTGAATACTAGGTACTTATTTCTCAAAGGAGACGTGAAATCGCGTTACGACTCAAAACTTCGAATTATAGACAATGTTGATCCCTATTCTCTTGTTGCAAGTGAACTGACCAGCAATTTAAGTTTTTTGCCACCTGTGAGCATTATGGATATGGTGAATTACCTAATTTTAACTCACAGTTTCTATACTGGACAACAGTTGAAGGCCTACAAGTCCCTACAGGCTTACAAGTATTATGATGCTGGATTTGTTGTAGAAGTATTGGCCAAGAGAATAAATGAAAATTCTTTTGTTGTAGTTGGGAAGATACGTTTTTTTATTCCAATTAAGTTAAACTCACAAGCTATTATAATTAGAGCTTGTTTAAGTGGTCCATAGCCAATCCGTTTGAATGTTAGTAGTCCTTCGACTTTCGTGTTCGTTGCACAGTTCAGAAGCTTCTGTAGATTGACCTGCTGAGGGTTCTATAATTAATGCAGTATTCCCAGCTTCATCTATCTCATCCTAAAGAAAATGAAGATTTTGATTGGGGACTACAACTTTTTTAAATAACAATAATACTGACCATTTTAAGACGTTTAACCAATCTAACATGCCTTTTTACACTTTGCTCATCCTGCCCTGCCATCCATTTACAGAAGAGACCCAATCAGGGCTATCCCTAACTTCCAGTTTGGCTGGTTCTCCTCAAAAGTTGAACAAAAAACGTTTAGTTTAACACCATATTTAACTATAAATTCAAACATTCTGGATCATAATTTTTGTATTTCTTATGTATTAATATTATTTACCTACCTGTTACAAAATGATCTGCACAAATTCGTGCATGTTTAAGGAATGTATCGCTCAAATTGCCCCGTTTTAAAGCCCTAACCCAACATTCTCGACGTTCTTTTAATAATGCGTCCAGCATTTCTCCTCGGTTTTGTAAGGCTTTGGGGATTCTAAAATAAAAAATTTGATGCCTTTCTGCCCTTTTAGAACACCCCACAACAGAGCAAAACGCCGGCATTTTAAATTATTCACACTTTAAAAATCGATCTTTTCTATTGTTTACAATGACGCGAACGTTTTGTATGCCCTACCGGCAATATGGCGGACCTGTCATGACGTCACCCCGAAATGATCAATTTAGACATTTTAGGTTATGTTGACATTCAAATTTACGGCAAAGCGTGTTTTAATTTAGTAGTAAAACCCAGCCTCGACACCGCATGGTAAATGAGATTACAGATAATACATACATTATAACACGTCACCACTGGAAACGTGCAAAGAAAACGTAAATCGGGCGCTAATATTAAGAGTGCTGCGAAAGTCACTTTTGATACTAGAAACGTTGCAAAAAGTTGTCATTTTGACACGGTCGTAAAAAAATTCAGTTTATACATAACATCAGATGTCCGTTCTGTGTTGTTGGAAAGCGTGGAGCTGTGCGGAGTTAACGTCGCTAAATGTGAATTCTGCACAAACAATATAAAAACAAGGATTATGGACCAGTTGTTGCTATAGGTGAGTTTAGAGTTTATAATGCATCAACGGTATTTTAACAGCATACCGTTTTAGCGGTGGTTCGGCGGTTTGACTGAATAGCGGCGGTTTGACTGAATAGCGTTGGTTTGTGTAGTGTAGATGCTGATGATCCCAGTTTTCTTGTATTCATAATGTGATCAATTTAAATTTTAGGCGAGAGTACAGCTGCCACCATACGTCCTTTAATAAATAAAAGTCCACCCGAAGAATATCAAAGAACCTTAACTACCAGGCGTCAGTTTCTATTGTAGTAAAGGTACAGACCAAATGGAGTTGTTATATAAATGAAAAATTAAGGGTAAATCTACTTAGTCACAATTTTATTGGTATTTATAAAATAAATGAAACAATTTTAGGACTTACCAGCTGTAGTTAGTCTTAACAACAATCATAGCCATGCACTAAGCAATGCAGAGGCGCTTAGCTATTTACCTGCTACTAACGAACTTAAAAATGTTTTCGAAAAATACTTTAACGATGGCATGAGTATTACGGAGGCTTGTAATTTTCACAATAATAAATTAGGGATTGCAATGGACGAAGATGGTATCGCAAATGCTTCTGTCAATCCAAAATACAGAACGGCAAAGTACTGGTACACTGAATGGAGGAAAATTAACTTGGGGTCACATACTGGCATTGGATCTTTGGAGATACAGTGAGCGTAAAAAGTATTCGTAAACCTACCCTTTTTTCGGAAATAGAGGATTTTTCGTATCGATAACACCAGTTTAATAAAAACCAATTACAAAATCTTTCTCTATTTATTTATCAATCATTACTCAATACAAAGGATAATTAGTATGGCGTAACATAAACAAATTAAGAAAAGTAAAAACTCCTCGATTTGCATACTTCTTACACAGCGAACTTCTAAATACATAATTTTGTTTTTTTTTTTTAGATATTGAAAGAGAAGGTGCCTGAATATGAAAGGTTAGGTATTTCCTTGTACATCAACGACGATCCATTTAGTGTAGTAATAGTGACACCAATAATTCGAAGAGCCCACAAATTAACGCATACAAAGGATATTATTTTTATTGACAGTACATCTTCATGCGACGCTGAAAATCATGTCATGCTGGAGCAGTGCCTCTCGGCGTTTTCATAACAAAAAATTAAACATCGGCGGATTATATATCTGGTCTAAAGGGTATAAAAGAAATTCTCGGAGACAATGCTTTTGGTGGTGTCTGCCCAAATTCCATAATGACAGATGATAGCGAATCAGAAAGACAAACTCTCCGTGTAATATTTCCTTCATCAAAGCTTTTACTCTGTGCTTTTCATGTTTCACAATCTATCTGGAGATGGTTATTGGAGAAGAAACATTATATTGAAAAAGGAGATCGTCAAATTTTATACAGATATTTCAAGAATATACTCATTTCGTCAAATAGTGAAGCTGCTGAAAATAATTTTAAATTGGCTTTATCAATAGAAATTAACGTAAAATATCCAAACTGGATATCTTACTTGCAAACTTACTAGGAGCGACGGCGTGCATGGTGTTTAGCATACAGGGATGGAACTACACATGGCCATCAGACAAACAACTTTGCTGAAATATGTATCCGTCTTTATAAAGACATAGTTTTAAACCGATGTAAAGCCTACAATGTCGTCGCACTAGTGGATTTTACATGCACCGTTCTTGAACAGTATTATGTTCGGAGTTTGAGAAACTTTGCTCATGGACGTGTACCTACAAAAAAACTTCTTCTTCGTAATCTGCTGCAAAAAATATCCTATTTGACCAAAGACAACATAATTCAAATTGACAAATGTAATTTCCAAGTACCCAGTAGCAAGTGCGAACAACAATTTTATGACATCGACATGAACGTGAGACATTGTACATGTCCCAGTGGAAACCTCGGAAGATTGTGTAAGCATCAGGCTGCTGTGTTTTCTTTATTTTGATTAGACTGCAACTGCCGCCAATGAACGATATGAGATGGCAATTTTAGCACTAGGTGATAACGCGAAGGATACAGATTTTTATGCACCACTCGTTAAAACTAAGTCGACTTGCCCAAATCATCCAGCTTTGAGTGGTGAAGTAGTTTTAAATTATGATGCAATAAACGCTGTAAATGTGAATTCTGCAACAAACTCAGTCCTTCTAGAAAACAAAAGTGCCGAAGATAATGAGTTTGAAAGTTTTATTGGTACACTACGAGACCAACATGCACAGTTCGGTACATCTAAAGTACTTCTGCGAAGATGTTTAAACAGGCTGGAAAAAGTAAAAACAAGAAACAGTTGGGATACATTTTTAAGTACGTGCGGTAGTACTTTTAGTCTACGCAATCAAGCTGGTGCTTCAATAAGAGTTCAACCGACGACTGCCGCCAGAAGAAAACCAGGTGTAACTAGAGGCAGTAAGCGTCGACCTGCAGGTCGGCCAGCAAAGGATGAAGAAACAAATCCTAAAAGAAAAAGGAATCTTTCTTTAAATGTAAGAAGAAACTTACCCAATACGAAATCACACTAGGTAAGCCATTGTAAAGTATGTTTCACGAATAAAGCCTTTGTTCTCTAGTACATAATTTTTAGTTGAATTTTCTGTATCACGAATTGTTTACCTAATCTCCTACTTATTTTAATCCAAATTTTAATTATTACCCAAGATTAAATGGCAAGTTAAGTGTAGACAAAACACACCGCTGATTAGCAAAAGCAAAGCAAATCATATCACTTATTAGTAAAAAACGATGTTGAAGATAAAATCTACCCGCGATTAGCAATGCGTGGACAAACCCTACCTGCGATTAACAACAACCAATGAGAGAGCGCAATTTATAGCCTATTGGTAATCAATGGTAGATTATGCCTAAATGCTGCCGGGTCAGCTAGTTTTCAATAATAGTCAACCGTACGAATTTATACATTTTACATGGTGGTCGTTGGAAATAGTTATTTGTTTCATTAGTACAAAAAATGCATGATTTCGGGACAAGTAAGACAGATCGCCGGACGACGCGCAGCGGAGTCCGGCGAGTCTTACGCGTCCCGAAAACGCATTTTTTGTGCGAATGAAACATACTATTTTTTCTCCAACTACTCATAAATTCGGTAATATGACTTATTATTTAGAATCAAACATTGTAGGTTATATTGTAGAACTGTCATGGCGCAAATAAACAATCACTATACCGGGAAATTAAACAACAACGACGGCGATTGCCGAATATTCACGAAGCGTTTGTGTTTTATTTAAAATTTACCATGTAAAACCCTATCTTGCGTCCATTTTTGTACTAGTGCAAATATGAATCGAAAAGTGTACAGTTGCCAAGGTAATTGGTGAACATCCCGAAATGACTTACTTTTTATACAAAATTATTCGACAATATAGCGTCTTATTCGTGTGGTTGGAGAAAAAAACTTCGCGTAAAATAGCCGCTAGAACATCGTACTAGTTATGGACCTCCTATTGCTAGACACCCTGTGTGTTAGAGCAGTTGTCTTGAATTTATTACATTTGACCTATTCGTTTGTGACTGCCAATAATGGTGATTCCTGTAGAAATCTTTATTATTCTTGTCTTTGATATTAATTCAACATTATGTTATCTAAATAAGTTGCTTCTGTGTGTTATTTCATGTAAGTAAAAATATAAGAATTCAGTGTAGCAAATTTGTTAATATTTTTAAAATAATCAAACAACGTAACACAACTTAATTTTATTTTGTGTTTTGTTTTTAGACAAACATTTAATAAATCAGAACTTGTCATTTTTGTTACAATGGACGTCCCACATGAATTTGATCATAATTTGCCTCATACAATGACTAGCAAATGTAACAAATCACCAACTTGAAAGGAAGTAAATTTACTTACTCCAGAGCTCTTTCAAGGCACCATCAATAACATGGCTGATCACGGATTTAATATTAAACAGGAGGAACTGCATATAAAAGATGAATTACCCGGTACGTGTGCAGTAAATACAAGCCCCTTGGAAGAGCAGTTTGTTTGCAAAATCTGTGAATATGAAGGCGAAGACGAGAGTAACTTAGTCAACCATTTGAAGACTCATACCGGTAAAAAACCGCATTCTTGTTCTATTTGCAAGTATGAAACAGAACAAAAATCTCATTTAGTTAAACATATGAAGAGGCGTGGAGAAAAACCCTACTCTTGTTCTGTTTGTGACTATAAATCAGAAAAAAAAACGTTTAGTTTATCATATGACAATGCATACAGGTGAAAAATCTTATTCTTGTTCCATTTGCAAATACAAAACTGCAGAAAAAGGTAATTTAGTTAAACATTTAAGGGTACATACAGGGGAAAAACCTTATGAATGTTCAATTTGTGAGTATAAATCAGCATAATTATAAAAATCATTTAGTGAGCCATATGAAGAAGCTTACAGCAGAAAAACCTTATTCATGTTCAATTTGCGAGTATAAAGCAGCACAAAAAAGTAATTTAGTGAGACATATGAAGATACATACAGGAGAAAAACCTTATACCTGTTCTATTTGCGGGTTTGGAGCAGTAGCAAAATCTGTTTTCACATTACACATGAGGACACACACAGGAGAAAAACCGTATGCTTGTTCTCTTTGTGAGTATAAAGCAGCACAGAAAGGTAGTTTATTGAGCCATATGAAGACGCATACAGGAGAGAAACCATATTCATGTACAGTTTGCGAATATAAAGCAGCAAAAAAAGATAACTTAGTTATCAATATGAGGACACACACTGGAGAAAAACCTTATGCATGTTCTATTTGCAACTATAAAGCTGCAGGGAAACAGAGTATAATTAGACATATGAGAACACATACAGGAGTGAAACCATATTCTTGTTCCATTTGCTCATACAAAACAGCAGGTAGTTTAGCTGAACATATGAGAACTCATACAGGAGAGAAACCGTATTTGTGTTCAATATGTCATTATAAAGCAGCACAAAAACGGGAATTAGCTCATCATCTGAGGACACATACCGGTGAAAAACCTTACGCATGTTCTATTTGCGAATATAAAGCAGCACAAAAACGGGAATTAGTTCGTCATCTCAAGAGACATACTGGTGAGAAACCTTACGCATGTTCTATTTGCAAATATAGAGCGATAATGAAACGTAGTTTAGTTAAACATATGAAGATACATACTGGAGCAAAACCTTAGAATTAGAAACTTTTGGGAGATGTTTGTGTATAAGATTGTCACGACTTTTCTAATTACAAAATAGGGCACACAATCACAATCACAAATAAGGGCATTTACGAACGGTGTTGGAATGTATACTTGTTTACCGTGCTTACTTATATTTGCAAAATAGTTTGTTCCTGTTTATACCCATGTTGATACTAATTGACAAGCATTCACAAACCTCACCAATATTCTTTTTTTTTGTAACATATCCAGGGGTGTAATTATTAATTTCGCTCGTTAACTAATGTAGGCGCGAAAACTAAGAGCTTTTGAGAAAAGCCAAGGAGCAAGCAAGAAAGACACGATACAGGTACATGTGGGTGAAAAATGGGAAGCTCTATAAGGGGAAATAACAAAGATTAACCTTTAAAGATCATTTATGAAAGGGATATGTACACCAAAATAACAACTGGGCAGATTCCAAATTAAGGTCTTGTTTTGAAGTTATGTTTTTCTTTTTACTTTTTAGTAATAAATTTGTTTAATATAAATATACAGTTTATTATAACGCGCAATGTGTAAATGCGTTTATTTTAAAATGCAATAAGGAGAGATGGAAACGTCACTGAGTGTGAAAAATCATAATATATTATACGGAGGAAGGAATTCTGTTGATCAAATGTTATAAAGACTTCAGTTTACAGCAAGTATGTGGGTTATTACATGTTACATTCCTTCTTGTTATTTGTGATGCTTCTTTTTCAATAAAATTACGGTTCATATATTGCATAACGCATTTACACATGGCGTGGCGAATTCTTAGAAACCAATATGTACATATTAACAATCAAGTCCTAATGGAAACGGGACTATCATATTGCGCATTACTGTATACTCGTATATATTAAATTATAGAAAATCGTTTTTAATTTTTTTCTCGATAACAGTTGCAGATATGAAAAAACTACAAGAGAAGAAAAAGATTCTAAACAGAACAGAAAACTAATTTTCTATTTTAGAATCTACCAGCGGCGCACCGCAAAAAAGTTGTGGGTGAGAAAAGGGGACATGACCCCTGAAAAAATATCTCCCAACCATTTGATATGCCCCATGATGTAAGCCCTACAGCGTAACCTGCATTCCAAATTTGAGCTAAATATCTCAAAAACTGCAGGAACTATAAAGAAAAAACTAAAAAATCTTGAAATTTCAACAACCTGTAGATCGGTAACAAAGCGATTGCGGACCAATGTTTATATGAATTTTTAATCATTGTTCAAACTATTTTTGAACATGAATTTTAGTGAATAATGTGAAATAAAGTAAATACAGAAGTGCACGCAATTAGCCTACAAAAACTGCATAACTTGCGCCAGATAAGATATGGGTCAAGTTTCTGTGTCGCGATAACAACTAAAAGTAAACGACACGCAACAAGCGCCAGTTCCTTATGTTTCAAAACAGACGTTGCAGGTTTTAATTGTGTATTATATCGTATATAAAAGGCACAACGCAGCAATTCTGCAACTAGTGGGTCAAAATAACAAACTTAGCGTTTAATATTACGTAAGGTTACACACATATGATTGTAATTATTAATAGTAGGGCGTAAATATGGCATACATTTACTGTATAAAAGCTCTGTGATATCTATTAGAATTTAATATACATTTAACCACTAATGTGTATTCATTGATGGGGATGAATATAGGCTACAAATATTCGTAAAGAGTTGGCAAAGCCTGGCCTTCTCACCCTATCTCTTAACAACGAAATAAACTCCAACTCCTGTCAAATAAAACTAAACTGGTTTTAGAAACAAACATAAAAGGTGCTAAGTTTCAATTAATTTTGGGCCACATCTTTTACAATCATGAAATAAGCCAAAGAATTACCTCCTTCCGTATGATATTTAGGAACACCCTGTATAGATCAATACAAATCCAAATAATATAAAAATCGATTCATTGGTAATACACAGACCACCAGCACCCAATGAATATCTTCCTTCAAAATTTAACTAAAACTATTAATGAGAAATGCAATACGTTGCAAGAATTTATTAATGGCCATATTAACATATATTTATTAGACAACAGTAATCAGTGTACTCACGATTATTTAGATATTCTTTCTGAATACAATTTTATTTCTTATTGTAATAAGACCACCAAAAATTATAATACTCGCTTAGATCATATTTTTGTAAAAAGTACATTTGGGTATAGACGTAATTCTTGTTACAATGCCACCAAGCACACAAAAACCGTGAGTAGGGGAAGGAGGCTGGTGCTAGCTCGTTTCACAAGTACACTCCATAGAAAAACTGTAAACATTTATAAACGAGGGAAATTTAAAATACTAATAATAATAACAATAATTAACAAAGAGCAACAAAACTAATTAACAACATCACCTGCAATCTGGAAATTAGACACTTCTATCTGATACTAGTAATAGCTAAGTGACATTCGTATTTTTCTTGTGAATGTACCTCGACGCCAAGCTTGCTTTTTATTAGTTCTTCAATTCTCTTTATTTGAATTTTAGATTTATTAGTTCACATATTTTCCGCGTTCTTTGTGTGCTTGGTGCAGCTGTATATTAAACTCAAAAATAATGGACCATAACTCTGATGCGTTGCAAGTTTGTTGCGGAAATGTTTCTGGAGATTCAGTTATTAGTGATAATTTCGTAAATCTGCGAACTAGTATGAAAATAATATTGGTGAAATTGATAAAGTGGTTGATAATTATGAATGTACGGATGGGGCCATAATTATATATAACAGCAATGAGATAACATGAAAAAGAAAGAGTAACAAGGTCAACACATTACCAAGACAAACCTCACATAATGGTTGCTGTGCACACACAAAAGGCGTGCTCTAACTTTGCAACTCGAATCCGAGGCAAGTTGAGCATTGTACCGCTTACCGGAAGCGTATAAACTACCAGCCTCTACACCGCAAGGTAAAATGAGGTTACCGACAATACATACAATCATTATAAAACAACTCTTTCTAACATTTATACATTTACTTAAAAATCAGCAAATATTACAAAGAAAACATTGAAAATAGTCAACACAATTCACAGGCAATGTGGAACATTGCAAATAAATTTTTAAATAAGGTACATGAAACCAACGCAGTTGTGAAACAACAAATACGCGATAATGAGGAAATAAGCAATAAATTTAAATTTTTTTTATAAACATAGGAGAATCTGACTGACAAAATAGAAGTTCATAGTGAGAATGTAAATGGAATACTTGCAAATATACTGTAATTGTATGATGCTTACAGTAATTCTGGTAGCATTGCTAACGTACGAAGGCTAAAGAAAGATTTAAATAGGCCCAGAATTAGTATTGTATTTATTGCAACTATAAGTCACTAGTAAACTTTGATAATTACATAAAACATGATTACCAATAACTGTAATTTAATTGACAGAGGTTAGTAATTGAATAAAACAGTATCGTCGATGGTGCGTTCAGCTTGTATTCAATATTTGTGCTCGGTAGGCTATGGCAAATGTAGCTAATTTATGATGACTGACAGATTAATTGGGTAACGTAAAGACACGCTAATGAATTCGTTTAAGTACAAACGTGTTTCGAAGCCTGACAGAAGTTTTATGTAGCGTTTTTATTCATATCATAATGCCGACAATCGATAACGCAGCTAAAGGGTTATTAAGCAGTATAAGAAGGCACAATGATGCAAATAGTAGTTGAAAATCAACCTGAGAATTAAAGAAGACTACAAGAAAGTGCTAATAGCTTGTGAATCAGTGTTTATTCAACTAAAAGTGTAAAAACGCAACAAAAGTGCGGTTAGAGTGTTCTTGAATGACATTTAAGAAATAATTAAGAAGTTAAGGATCAAAGACTGTAAAAACTTACTAAAACAATTGTATAACATGTTGCTATGGTGACCTAGCTGGTCAATTGTTGCTGTTTATTGGGGAATCCAAGCGAAAAGCTTGTGTGTAGTTTTGACTCCCCGTTTTTAATTAATTTCGTTGATTAAAGTACCTACCCCCAAAGGGAAAAAAGGGGCGAAATGAAAAGGAATAGGGGTTTTAAATTATTGATTTTTTTCCGTATGAGTTCATGTTAGAATAAAATGAACTAGAAAATTTTTTTCGAAATTCCACCAACAAGGAGTTGAAACAGGTATTCCGATATAATCTATTGGTACTAGAAACATGAAATTTAGCAAAAATAGCCCTTTCGTTACGTAGGAAAGGAGTTTTCGAAATTCCACCTCGAAGTGGTGGAAACGGATATCTTGCTATAATTTATGAATACAACATTTAATAAGTACATATACATTTTTATTTTATTCTCATTGTTATACTAAAACTATAACCTTATCAATCTATACAAGGGGAACGAAAATTACCTACACATTTCCAGGGGGTACGTGAAGCATAAAAGATTACGAAGAACCTTTTCCGGAAGAATATTGTTTCCCTTTTACCAACAATATTATTATGCAGCGTTGGTTAGTTTAACGTATTGAGTGAGGGGGGGGGGGGGACTCTAGAATTCATTTAAGATTTAGAAGAAAAAGCAAACATTTGTAGTCCGTACGAAGGACGGGCATCTTGCTAGTTTATTACATATTATTTCTAAATGTTGTGAGATTACTTTTCCAATTTTCTTTAATGATTCACTGGTAAGGTCATCAATTCCAGGTGACTTATTATTACATAGCTCAACGATAACTTTCAACACCTCCATTTGTGTGATTGGGGTTACCAACAATTTTTTACTCTTTTGTTTTAGTATTGTGATATAATTTTATTATTATTATTTATTAATTAGTTTACTAATAAGTAATTTTTCTAATTAAAATAAAATAAATAGACTACACCACAGTTTTAATACTTGATTTGAATATTGCCTCTCTCAGGACAAATTGTATGTATGTATGTATGTATGTATGTATGTATCATCTGTAATCTCATTTACCTTGCGGTGTAGAGGCTGGTGCTTTATGCGCTGGCATCTGGCGGTACAATGCTCAACTTGCCCCGGATTCGGAATACAGAGTTGGAGCACGCCTTTGGTGCTTGCGCAGCAACCATTGTGTGAGTTGGGTGTCTTGGTGATGTGTTGACCTTGTTACTCTATCTTTTAGGTCTGTGGTTCTGAGTAGAGCACAGTTAATTTGGTGCCCAACTGTGAATGGTCTCACTGAGCCCGATTCTAATCGCCAAGGATACGGAAAAATTCCGAACCCAGCACGATTCGAACCGAGGACTTGCTTAATGCAAGCCTGGCGCTTACCCATCTGCGCCACGCAGCTTCTTCTGCCTCAGGACAAATTAAAAAATATTATTGTTTAATTAAGCTTTATTGCAATTACTAGCTGGCCCGGCAAACGTTGTTCTGCCCAAAAATAATTTGTCTCTGAAACCCCGTTTAACCACTATAGAGTTTTAATTTTATATCATGTCCATCGTCTTGGACTTAAAAATGTATGCCATTTTCTAGCTGTAACCCGCTACTTCGTACGCGCGAGGTTCGTTATTTGTGTATTAAATAATGACTAATTATTTTCTGTCATCCCATCCCATCTTATCCCATCCCATCCCCGTCCCAGTCTCCGTCCCGTACCGTCCCGTTCCGTCCAGTCCCTTCTCGTCTCCTCCCCTACTATCCCATCCCATCCCTTCCTGTCTCGTCCCGTCCCATCCCGTCCCGTCCAATTCAGTCCCGTCCCGTCCCTTCCCGCCGCGTCCCGTCCCCTCCCGGCAAACGTTGTTCTGTCCAAAAATAATTTGTCTCTGAAACCCCGTTTAACCACTATAAAGTTTTAATTTTATGTCATGTCCATCGTCTTGAACTTAAAAATAAATGCCGTTTTCGCAATCAACGTCCCAAAAACCTCAATAACGACACCCATATCGATTTTTAGGCTTATTTACCCTATTTCACTCTCTAAGGGGTAGCGAACCCGACAGACGTTGTTCTGCCCGAACATTGACTTGCCTCCTATTAGCGGGTTCAGCAAACGTTTTTCCGATATTCGAATTTTCGATTTCTTTCATTTTAAAAACATGTTAATAGCTACAACTATTTTCATTATCCGTAGCGCGCTGATCATCATTGCGGTTCGCACGTAAAGTAGATACCCGCCCAGCTGACTGTCTTCGACGACCTATGTTAACTCGTCGTGCCTTTGGCATTGTAACGGAGACTATAAAACGACACGGAATTGTTTTCACAATCACTTGTGCACAAACCAAATTTGAATGTCTGACTGACTGACTGCGACGACTTATGTAAAGCATTTGGAATTACATAAACTATTAGTGTCTTATCTCTTCCGCTTTCGGTTACCTGATGCGGATTATGACATTATGGGGAAAACCCTTCAAACCATTAAGCACAGGTGTGACTGCAAATAGAAACAACACACTTTCGATATTTTCTAATTTCCCTTTGTTTTTGTTTAATTTCTCATTCCGTAAGAACCTTCTACGCAGTATTAGAAAAAAATGAAAATGAAAAAGATGAATAAAATCGGTAAAGTCGTTCTCAAGTTATGGCGTGACCAAGGGAAATAGGGATTCATTTTTATATATATAGATAAAGGTATGTTGCCTTCTATATTTCATCTTTTGGCAACTTATTTAAACTTTTGCGCCGGTTATCTATTGAGGCTCGAGTATCTACAGGGTTAGGGTGTTACACAGTATAAATTTTACCCTTGTACGGCAAATGCACGTTTCTAAAGAATGACAGATAACCCTCAACACTGTTCGATAAACAGAATTCCAGCGTATTTTAACCACAAATAAACCAACAGTTTGCAGTTCACCTCAGATAAATAATAACAATGCATTTAAATTAATCAAGTTGTTTGGCTAACCTGGAATTTGTTTCTTTCAAGTGAAAAGGGACGCCAACCCGCATTTGTTTTGTTGCTTGCTCGGCAAATCCACTTCCAGTTTCCGCAAAAAATGATGCCAAGCTGGTAATTTCTTCCTGGAACGCTTTCAGCGGCTGCTGTCTGTCTCTGGACCACGAAAAGCTTTCCCCAGGGACCCCAGGTGCTGTACCTTGCTGTCCGTTTCTCGTAGTTGCCAGCCTTGTTGAATCGGGCTCAAAAGTTGACCTCGCACCGGACCACGCCCACGGTTGAAATGGACGCCAAGCTTATTCCTGCCTTCTGGTGATATTTTAGCTGCTGCTGCTTTCTTGTATACCACAAACAAGGGTTTCTTTAGACGCTGCACTCTGCTTTCTCATTCTCGCAGCTCAAAAACTTGCCAAAACTTAGCTTCGAAGACAATCACAAATAGGCAAAGCTCCAGGTTCAATTTTCTCTGGGACTGCACTAAGGAACACTACCAAAATAACCACAACTGGCCTCGCACAATGGCGAATAAATAAAACTCAACAACTGGCACAAATAATATAGGTAATGTTTTTAAAAACCGTTAAATCTATTTCTAATGATTTAAAAAACGTCTAAATGCCAAAAACTGATGTGCTAACTAAAAAACACTGGAGATGCAATGGGTTCTATAATTCACCATAAATGCAAATTCGCACATTTAGGGGTTGATTAGGGCAAAATCCTGAAATACGTTTTCAGATATTTATATTGGAAACCTTTGCAAGCAAACTTCATGTTGATGTCTTATCGGGTCTAAGAGATATTGAAGAATTCGTGAAAACGTAGTATACATATTTTCACCCCCTAAGGGGTGGAATTCCGAAAAATTGCCTTTACCCCATTTCATTCTGAAATAGGCCCACAGCAAAAAAAATACAGTAACCCCCTACCTCTTTTTAGTGTAAGTATCCTTTTTACCCTTTTTGGGTAAATATTTAAAAAACTCTTATACCCTTTTCTAAATATTTTAAAGAGTGGAAAGCATGCTCTAATGCAACAAACACTGGAGATACAATGGGTTCTATAATTCACCCCGAATGCAGATACACACTTTTAAAGGGTGATTAGGGCAAAATCCTGAAATGTGTTTTTAAAAATTTGTCAATATCTTATCGGGTCTAAGAGATATTGAAGAATTCATGAAACTACAGTTTACCCCTTTTTACTCCCGTAGGGGTGGTATTTCGAAAAATCCCCTTTAATGCATTTTATTCGAGCGCTGACAGGACATACTTTGCACGATGCTATACACTTAGCTGAAGATCGCAACGCGTGGGCAACAACAGTGTCAACTACCTGATAATACCACCAAACCCCTTCGTGGGGTAAAAGATAGAAGAAGAAGAAGCATTAACAGAAACCGACTTGTAAACAAATTAAATGCAACTCTTTTTCAGCATGGCGGAAATAACACATAGGAAATCTTGGTCGACAACTTGAAGTTAAGCTTTTCTAGACACCTTCAACACCTCAAAAAAGAAATTTTATATTTCGATTCACTTTCAAGCAAAGATCTTCTTTTTGTATATAGTGATTGGACTATTAAAGACAAGATACGTACACATCCTGTTATTTGCGGATGACCCAGTTCTC
>CALNHX010012560.1:0-24140 GCA_940337035.1 Agriotes lineatus
TATTTAACGTATTGAATAGTTTTTATTAGTTTTTCCAAGAGACGAGATTTCACATTTTTCGATCTCGATCTCGAAGATTCTGGAAAGTTGATTCTCAAATTCTATAATTCTCGAACGTCGATTTTCGATCTCAAACTCGAAAATCTCAATTCTCAGCTATTATACAGGATGACTCAATAAATAGTACGGGAAAGTTCGATTGTGTCTACGCCGTTAAATACATTGAAATTAATCAAGTGCTATTGTATACAAAAAGTCATAGTGCAGTTGTAAAATTATTTTGCACTGTATTCAACTTTATTTTATTAAATGGGACTCCCCGTATGTTTTGACACAATTGAGTTTTTATTTTCTTGAGCTGTATAAATATGTTTATTTTTGAAATTTGCTTTGGCCGTTCTAAAGTTATACGATTGTCTCAGTAAAATTGTGCGCTTGCAGACACTATTAAAACATCACAGGCCACTTGATTTTTAGTATACAAAATTGGAATGTTCGCTATGTCTAAACAACTTCTTGGAGTATCACTTGGAGTGTAGAACGCCTACCTGCGTTACTCTGCTGTGATACGTTAACTTTTCGAAACTTTAAAGGGCCATAACTTCATTTTTTCAAATGGCACCTGCATTTTATTGCTTAATTGCCTTCAGCGTGTCATTTTACATCTTATATAACTCACATCTCCTGTACCAAAAATTAATATTTTATGAGAAAATTTGTTTTTTTTTTGCAAAATGTACATGTGTCATCCATCTACCCAGTGTGCCATGGAAAAGCATTATTGCTTCACACACTTCAAAATCGCACTCGTTTTATGTCACATTCTTAGGTTGCCGCGAAAATGAAACTATTGAGAGATGTATGGGGAGGAAAGTGAAAAATGCCATGTATGAAAAACATAAAAGTTAAAAACTTTCAAAAAGTGCAAAACTATAGAAAACACGGAACAAGAAAATATTAGAAGCTATAGTTGTGCAAGTTTTATAATTTCCACAAAAGTATCCAGAATGTACGATAAGAAACTTAGAATTATTTATTTATAACAAATAGCATATAGAATTACAAGGCATGTTTAAAATGACGTCTCCTTTAGGTTATTCATTCATCAATTCTTCTTAAAAACGACTTCAGGGCTTTAAGTGTGGCAGGGTTAATGCTATTAAAAACCGCTTTAACGTTTTTGCTGCATATTTGGGCTTGATATACCCGATCGTGGACGAAACGGAAAAAATCTGGTTTCGTTAAGTTAGAAGACTTTGCAGGCCGTGGCACACGACCTCACAACAAATTTAAAACGTGACGTCAAGCGAGTGCAATTCTGACGTGTGTCAAAAAATAATTCATTTGTTTTACGTGGCACACTGGTTAGGGGTCGATGAGCTATATGTGCATTTAAAAAAAAAATCGAACTATTTTCTAAACTACCTAGACATAGACGGAATTGCAATTTGATATTTCAAAAATCAAGCGTCCTATGATTTTTTGAATAAGTGTTTGAAAGTGCATGTTTTCACAGAAAAAGTAGAATAACTCTAGAACGGCTAAAAATGTATTTCTAAAGCTTTTTTTTGTTTATAAAACAAGAAAAATCCTTTATCTAAAATATATATTAAATGCCATTTAAAAAAATGAGATTGGATGCTGTTCTGCTAAAATGGTGTACCCTGTATATATATATTTTTTGCACTGTGACTTCTTGTATATAATGAAACTATTAATTTCAATATCTTTAACGACGTAGGCGCAATGGAGCGTACCCGTTCTATTGACTCACCTTGTATAATATGCGTACCAATTTGAGGCAGTTGCAGCTGAATAACGCCCAAAATAATCATATGCACAATACATTAACGTTCTGGGTTTCCCCTGACAATATTTATGGCATTCTTTTAGACGGGGAAACCATTGCTTAGGGGTAAGCCTCTGGTCCTAGACCAGAATATATGGGTTAGATTTCCACAGATTCCAACTACTACAAAAGATCGAATTCCGAGCCCACTGCGATTTCCCAAAGCAGCTTTGGCAATCATGGAGTCTTGTTGCCTAACAACCTTTTCTGAGAGGAGAGGCCGATTATGTATGTTTAAAAAATGCTAGTAAAACACTGTCGAGATCAAGAATTTGGTTAACTTCGTCTCGAATATTCGAGAGTCAAAAAAGTCAATCTCAATCTCGAATTTCGAGTCCAGCTCGAAATTTATGAATATAATTTTTTTCTGGTCTATAATTTGAAATTAATTCGATACTGTAGAACTTACAGGAGCAATTAAAAATTTACTAAGTATCTTCGAATACAGTCTATGGTCGGATACTGAAATTCTTGTGTCACGTTACCAGGAGCAACAACATGGAAAAGCTTAAACTCCTCGCGCAAGGCAAGTCAGATAGCAAATAAATAAGAGTAAAATTTCCAAGTCGATGGACTGATGCCATAAAGCAACGCTTTCACACCAACATGGAGATTGTTGTCTGGGAAACATCTACTAGTGCTTAATGAACAGAAAAAGTCAAAAAAGCAATTTTTAACCTGGAAAATAACCAATAACAAATATTACATAATGCTATCGTAGGTATGGCAATATGTTGGATTTGAAAGAAATGATTTATTATACAAGACATTTAAACGGAAAATTTCAAATATAATTTTGTTTTTTATCAATGTTTTAAATAGTTCGCCTATATCTATGATTATCATTTGCTATATTGTCGGAAGGCACTGGAGAACATTGAAACCAAATTGATATATACAGATAAATTGAAAGAAAGGATAACTGAAGTAAATGAAGCACAAAATGTAGATTAAAGATGGTAGAGAATAAAACTTACTATAAATATAACCAATATAGGGGTAGCAATACAACAGGGATTACCTAAAAAGAATAACAGATAGAACCGAAACAGAACTCAATTAATTGAAAAACAACAATTAATACAAAGGCAAGCTAGAGCAAAACTATATAAATAATATTAGATATTTATATATAAGTAAATAGATGCGAAGAAGAACAAACCATGTCACAACCTCGGCACTACATTATGCAAAAACAAATAAAAAATCTGGAGGAAAAAAATAGAGGCACAAAGTCCAAGGAATAAAAATCTAAAGTACTAATTCTAGTCGCTTCTTTCATTATCATTGGTACATTGTAAATTTTAGATTACTAGTAGGAAAGGACATGCTGCATTATAATTATATAAAGGACAAGTTTCTAATTCTTTGCTGCTATACAGTATAACCAGAAGTACCACAAAGATGATTAGATAAACGCGAATTCTGACTAATAATATGTAATAAATGTTTTACAGCTTTTTCCTTGTTACTTTCCATACTTTCATCCGCGCTGTGAATCAAATAATTAGGTTTACGTAAATACATTCCTAGTCAAAATAGCGTGGGTAGTAGTTAACATAATAATTCAATCTTTGTAATTTCTAAATATATAATAGTAAATATACTAAATTGTATGAATAATGTAACACATGTAAATACGAGTAAAATACAACATACTGCACTGTATTTTACTCGTGTTTACATGTGATATATTATTTCAAGCAATACATTTATTATTATACTACTGAAATTTATATATTTGGATATTTGGATACATACCTATCGATTTTTATTACAGATAACCGCATAAGAAGGACGCTTAGAAAGTATGGTATAGGCAAGCGCAACGAAAGAGGTGAAAGAATAATAAAGTTTTGTATCGATAATGATTTTACTGTAATGAATACCGTTTTTAAACAACACATCAGAAGACTAGGGATGTTCGATACACCGAAAAGTACCGGTACCATCGTATCGTATCGTATCGACTTAAAAGTACCGGTTCGGAGCAGTATCGTATACAAAAGTACCGGTACATGAAGTACCGGTACACAATCGATCCGGGATATCTTCTAAATTTATTTATGCCACACTTCGAGTCCTAGTATAGCAAATAGAAGTTTAGCAATAATAGCGGCGTAACAATCAAGAAATCAACAATAAATAATTGCAAAATCAGTATTAGAAATACATTTATTAAATAGTATACATATAAACGCTCAAAAACTTTAAAACTAACATAAATATAATAACTGAAACCTGAAACATTAAAAGTATACAGGGTGAGTTTATTTGAATGTTTAGCATGGGGATCTCGGAAAGTATTGGAGATAGAGAGACGGTTAAATGGGGAAAGAATTGCAGTTTTACGAGCTCAATTTAATTAGCTTTTTGTTTTTTGAAAAAAATGCAAGGCTAACTAGATATTTCGCAAAAATGTTTTTTTTTCTAATTACGTTCGGTGCCTATAGCTCTGTTATTATTGACTTTAGAAAAAATGTGCAACGGAAAAAGTTGTAGATAATTATGTGCTTAATAACACAGTCTAACCAAATTTTTTATTTAAGCTATAATTTTTGAGTTATGACACAAACTTGTGTTTTTTCTAATGGAAACCATAGTCGGCCATGACTTTATAAAAAAGGCAATTTTTCAACGATTCTAACGATATAGTTGATATAGTTATTTTTATAAATAAATAAATTAAGGCCATTTTTCTCTTTTCGTTTTCGAACTGTTCTTAAATTTGTAGTTCCGTCTGGACTTTTAACTTCACACAGTCTGCATTTTCCTCCAGAATCTGTCTTAATAAATACTTTCCAAACCTCGATTTAAGACTTCAAGAACTGTTAGTTCAATAAAAGTAATATTTGCACATGGCTTAGGTTTTTTACCCTTGAAGAAAAAGGGCATATTTTGGACCTTTTCCCTTTGGTTTTTTCAAAATGTCTAGTTTTAAAACTTTTTATATGAAAAATTTTAAATTTCATTATATAGTCAAAAGATGAATTATTTCTACACAGGGGACAAAAATCCATGATCGGTCCTGCCGATCCGATACTGACCAAAAATAAATTGTATTGGATTGGATCGGTGACTGAAATACCGGTACAAAATATCGAGTATCGGAAGACAAAGTACCGGTACTTCAAAAAATCGGATCGTACCGCACATCCCTACAGAAGACTCTATACCTGGACATCACCAAATGGCAAATATAGAAATCAAATAGACTATATAATATCAAGAGCTCGATGGAGAGCGACAATACAGAACTGTAAAACTCTACCGGGTGTTGAATGTGGTACAGACCATCAACTACTTTCAGCTATACTTCTCTTAAAGCTAAAGTGCATTAAGAAACGTAGCTTACGGAAACATTACATTCAAGACAAAGAAAAATACAAAGAGGTTATAAAAAATAAACTAGAAGAATGCTACCCGTTTGGAAACATCTCTGCCAATGATATGTGGATTTTAACAAAAAATTGTATAAACACTGCTCAAACCAATACGAGACAAGAAATAACAACAAAACGTCAACCGTGGATAACCAATACAACACTAACAGTAGTAGAAGAACGGCGTAAACTAAAAGCCAAAGGTAACTTAAATGTCTTAAATGCTCAAGAGGTAATAACTATGGCTCAGCTAAATAGTGAAATACAGCGACTGTGTAGAAAGGATAAAAACACATACATCGGTAAAATTTGTGAAGAAGTGGAAGAGCATGCAAACACAAATCAAACAAAAGACCTTTTCAGGAAGATTAAAACACTAACAAGACAATATCAGAAAAGATCTTGGGTAATCGAAAACTCCGACGGAAACGTAGTAACGGATATACAAGAAGTAACTGAGACATGGAAAAAATACTGTAGTGAACTTTATCAAGAGAGAAATCTTGGTGATAGAAATGCTACAATGCCGACCAATGACAAACAAGAACCAAATATTCTAAAATCAGAAATAAGACATGCATTCAAGCGTATAAATCCGAAAAAGGCCACATGTATAGATGAGATCTCCATAGAAACTATAACATTAATGGAAGAAACAGATGTAGATGTTTTACACTCAATTTGTAACAATATTTGGACGACTGGAGAATGGCCCGACGACTGGGTTCACTCAGTCTTTATACCATTACATAAAAAAGGATCGCTTCGGAAATGTAATAACTATCGACTAATAGCTATTATATCTTATACTAGTGAAATCCTTCTCCATATACTATTAAATGAACGTTTAAAAATTTTTCTCGTAAAACAAATACCAGAAGAACAGGCTGGGTTCGTCAGTGGGAAGGGGACACGTGAACAAATTTTAAATATTAGACAATTAATTGAAAAGGCACGCGAATTTTATGTCCCCATATATATATGTTTCATTGACTATTCCAAGGCATTTGACTCGATTGATTGGGGCAAACTGTGGGAGATTCTATTTGACATGGGAGTCCCTGAACACTTAATTTATTTAATAGCACAACTTTATACTCGCAACCAAGCAACAGTGAAAATTGATAATCACTTATCCTCCAGATTCAAAACCAAATCAGGCACTAGACAAGGCTGTATACTTTCACCACAATTATTTAATGTATACGCCGAGTACGCAATACGTAAAACTTTAGAAGACTGGAAAGGTGGAGTAGTAATTGGTGGTAAGAAAATAACAAATTTAAGGTACGCGGATGATACCACCATTTTCGCAAACAATCCCGAAGAACTGCTGGAATTAATGGCCAACCTAGAACGCGAAAGTAATCAAATAGAACTCTCTATCAACAAAGAAAAAACAAAAATAATGATAATAGACCGCGTAAACGATAATAACCCCAATTTAGTGCGAGTAGGCGACTATGAGGTGGTACAAAATTTTGTATATCTAGGATCTCTGATATCAAATACCGGCGACATAAAGAAAGAAATAATACGAAGAGCCGAAATAACAAAAAGGGCTACTAGAAAACTTCAAAAAATATGGAAGTACAACCACATTAGTAAATCAACTAAAGTCCGTTTGGTTAAAGCTATAATACATCCAATATTCCTATATGCAGCAGAAACATGGGTAATCAGAGAGCAAGATAAACGCAAAATTGATGCGCTAGAAATGTTTATATGGCGCAGGATTCTGAGAATACCATGGACACAGAAGAACAAATGCATGAATACTTGACGAACTAGGTATAAAACAACGTCTATCCACCATCATAGAAAATAGAATTATGTCTTTTTTTGGACACAGCTAGGAAGAAAGACGATAATTTAGAGCGTCTGGTAGTCCAAGGAAAAGTTAATGGCAAGCGACGAAGAGGACGCTCACCAACGAGATGGTCAGACTTGATTAACCGTAGAACTGGATTAAATCTACAACAGCTGAAAATAGACAAATTTGGCATGATAAAGTTTACAACAATTAATCATGTTCCATCCATATAGTGTCACGACGCATCATTAATGATGCTACGACTAAGAAGAAGACCTATGGATTTTTATTCCTTCAAAATTTGTTACGATTTTTTTACCATAGATTATTTTTCCTGTATTTATTCTCTCTCTCTATCATGTTTCTTTGGATTATTTTATCAAGATTCGAAATATAAACGACAACGTCAAGTTGTGATTTTAGTTTGAATACTGGAATTATACCACGTGTTGACTTGCGCGACGTTCTTGAATTGCATTAAAGAATATGACATTAACGTTGGCAAAAGACGAATATGTGAATACAAGACGAATTGATGGTAATTATAATTAAAAAAAAACTCTCTAGACGTAAAATGTGATTTTGATCGTATTAAAACTAAGAGCTACACTAAACGTCTTCTAAGCATGTACTATTAAAAGATTAATTATTATAGTTTTTTTCAGAAACTTAGCCGATAAGGTCTATAACAGTAAAGCGAGCTAGGGCCGTGCCCAGTGTGCAATGTGTGCACCGCACACGGGCGGCCAAATTCAGGGGCGGCCAAAAAGGTTTAAAAATTATATACAAATTACAAAAAAAATGTACAATTTTTTTTACTTTACAAATTTTAGAAGTTCAAAAATATGTACCTATATATATATATATTCCGTAAACTCCTATCTGGAGCATAGGGCTTCTACAAAGTTGCGCCATCGGACTCGATTTCGTGCTAAGGCTTTTATTTCGTTCCAAGTTTTCCCGTTGTCTTTGGCTTCTTTCAGTACTGTGCGCCTCCAGGTTGTCTGAGCTCTGCCTTGTTTTCGCCTTCCTTGAGGGTTCCAATCTAGCACCATCCTACTGATTGTATTCTCTTGTTTTCTCAGAGAGTGGCCAATCCAACCCCATTTTCGTTTCAGGATTTCTCTTGCTATTTCTGGTTGATTTGTAATTCGCCATAGTTCTTCGTTGGAGATAAGGTCTGGCCAAAATATGTGACAGATTCTGCGGAGGCATTTGTTTACAAATACCTGGAGTTTATTAGAAATTGCTTTAGTGACCTTCCAGGTTTCGCAGCCGTATAGTAAGACCGACTTTACGTTGCTGTTGAATATGCGTAACTTGGTTTTTCTGGAGATGTAGGTCGATGACCAGGTTTTGTGGATCATTCCAAATGTCTGTCTTGCTTTTCGGATACGGCTTTGGACATCTTCTTCAGTTCCCCCGTTTTTTGAAATAATAGAGCCCAGGTAACAAAAGCTTTCCACGTCCTCTATTTCTTGATCATTAATGTTGAACTTATTTAGATTGCGCGTTTCAATTCTCAATGATTTTGTTTTAGGAACATTGATTTGAAGTCCTACTAGGGCTGCTTGTGTAGTTAAGCGTTGAAGTTTGGTTACCATATCTGCATGTGTGTGGGATAAGAGGCAGATGTCGTCGGCATAGTCTAAGTCCTCCAGTCGACGTTGAAAGTCCCACGTTATACCTCTACTATCGTTGTTGACAGCTTTCATGATCCAATCTAAAGTTAGGTTGAATAAAAGTGGGGATAGGGGACAGCCTTGCCTGACCCCATTTTTAATTTCAATCTTTTCGCTAACTTTACCTTTGTGTAGTATTTCACAGTAGTCGTTTGTATAGAGATCTTTCATAATATTTACTAGCTTTTGTGGGATGCCTATGTGTGTCAGTATGTTCCAGATAACTGTTTGATTTATACTGTCAAACGCTCTTTTAAAATCGACAAACACTAGATAAAGTGGTGACTTCCATTCCAGGGACTGTTCAGTTATTATTCTTAGAGTGTTTATGTGGTCTATGCAGGACCTCTCTGGTCTGAACCCGGCTTGCTCTTTCCTAATTGTTGGTTCGATGGTATCCATCATTCTGTTAAGCAAAATTGTTGTCAGTATTTTGTTGACAGTATTGAGAAGGGTTATCCCTCTCCAGTTACTGCAATGACTCAAATCCCCTCTCTTCGGTACTTTAATAATGATCCCATCTTTCCATTTTCCTGGAATTTGCTCATTTTCCCAAACTTCCTTAATAATAGGGTGCAAAAGTTTTGCAATAAGATCCTTATCTACTTTGAGAATATCTGGCGGAAGGTTATCACGGCCGGCTGCCTTGCCTGAATGTAAGTGATTGATAGCGCTTTTAATTTCATTTTCTGTAGGTGCGTTTGTGTTTATTCTTACCGGTTGGATATCCCCGTTTTCGATAATATTTCGTATCCCTTCATCATGGTCCTCAGGTTCCATTCCGATGATCTCGGTATAATATCCTTCCCATCTACTCATTTGTTCATCTTCACATGTTAATAGTTTACCATTCCTATCCCTTATGTTCGTATTTGTCGCTTTTCCCTTGTTAGTTAGCCTGTTTGTCAGCTGGTATAGTTTCTTCATGTTATTATGTTTAGCCGCTTCCTCTGCCTTAACTGCAATGTCCTCGTACCATTTTCGTTTATCTTGTCTGTCTACCTATATAGGTATAAAAAATGTTTATTGTGTAAATGAACAACTGATAATATGGTTACATGGATTATTGTTTATGTAAATTCTCGAAGTTAGTTTTTATTCCCTGGCGGCTAATTATTAAACGAAGCCAACTTGAAGGAACGCTTTCCATGCATCTTTATGCAATGATTACAAAAAAGCCGGATATTTATCAGAAGCAACAAAACGTGACTTTTCAGAAAACTGGCGGCTGGCGGCTTTTATTGACTGTGAAACATATCGTATTTGTGAAGTAGGTATTTATATTATTTTTGATCGGGGTGTCGGCGATCTCTTTTGTCGGTAAGTACCTAATTGTTTAAAGCTGATATTAAGAAATATAATATTATATGATGCTTACATTAATGCTGTGGTAATATGGGTGCAATGATAATTATTTGGTCATTTAATTTTTGAATTGCCTGCAGAGAAGATCGAGTAGAGAAAATTAATTTTGTTAGTGACTATGTTTTGAAGAAAGTGGAAGAAAAGTTATAAATATGGTAAGTACCTACATACATATCAATCATATATCAATCAATACACAGATAGTTACCTACATATTCTTAAATTGTATTAAATAATAAAATTGTTATAATTTTTCTAGAACAGAAAAACGAAAAGGCTGTCGGGTTTTCAGTATCGAAAACAAAGTCTACAAAAAAAAAGAAGAAAAGAAAAAACTGGCCAATACTTTAGAAAAATATTTGAAGCCAGAAAATGTGTCAGCGGAAGCATTAGAATCAAGCTTTAGTTCTCTTTCCGGGCCACTTAATGAGCCGTGCGTCCAAGAAGTCGAAATGGAAATTATGAGGGAAGATTCCGAATCTGGGGAAGAGAAGGTGACTTCATCTGACTCGGAGTCTCCAAAACTAGAGAGAAGAGAAGTTGGTGACGCTGAAGAAGTCAGCACGTCATCCTCATCAAGGCTTTCTGAACTAAAGAAATTTGGCTGCTCATCAGATTCACAGCAGTAGCAGCAGGACACAGCAACCTCAGATGATCCTGGAGAGTGGCCTGAGATAATATCAACAACATTAACAAAAATTTTAGTAGAAAGAGGGCCTGTTCAGGTAACGCAATTTAATTTCCCAACTAATGAAAATGGTCGAAGGTTTTCAAAAAAATGGAGAAGAAATTAATAGACCGTGGTTAGTTTATTCAATAAAAAATTAAAAACAATTTTTCGCAAAAGGAAGGTGTTTCTGACTGGCAGCATTTGTCACTATTGATTTCAAGGCACGAAAAAAGTGATACTCACAATGCAAATGTTAAAAATCAGTTAGAACTTATAAAATTGTTATCAAAAGAACAAACTGTAAACCAGACGCAACTACGTTTGTTGAATGCAGAAGCAAAGCACTGGCATGCTGTGATTGAGAGAATAATTTTAATAATACAATATTTGTCACGACAGTGTCTTGGTTTACGCGGGCAATCTAATAAATTATTTGAAAGCAATAACGGTAATTTTTTAAAAGCTGTTGAGATGATCTCAAAATTTGATTTTGTTATGTCAGAACATGTGCTTCGGACTCAAAAGTCACAAAAAGATGAAACACGAATGGTAAATTATTTAGAGGACAAAATTCGGAATGAAATAATAGATGCCATTGTTAACAAAATTAGAAATAATATTTTGGATTTAATTAGAAAATTTAAATACTATTCTATCATTTTTGACTGTACACCGGATATTAGTCATATCGAACAAATTACTATAATTTTTAGATTTACAATGTTGAATGAGTCCTCAAAAAAAATTGAAATACGCGAGCATTTTATAGAATTTTGTCCTATTAATGATTCAACTGGAGTGGGTTTAAGTGAATTTTTAATGAATTTACTTTCAAAGTTGAATTTAAATATTTACGACATGCGTGGCCAAGGGTACGATAATGGGGCAAATTTGCGCGGCAAACATAATGGTTTGCAAAAAAAATTTTTAGAAATAAATCCGCGAGCATTTTTTGTGCCGTGCATAGCCCATACATTAAATTTAGTAGTGAACGATGCTGCTAAAGTTTTTTTTTGAGACTTCTGGTTATTTTGATATAGTTCAAGAATTATTTGTTTTTTTTTTCTGCGTCGGTAAAAAGATGGTCAATTCTGAAAAAAAACACAACAAATTTAAAATTTAAAACCACTTAGTGATACACGGTGGTCTAGTAGAATAGACGCTGTGAAGCCCCTGCGTTACCAAATTGGGCAAAATATGATGCGTTGGTAGAAGTAATTGAAGATCGTTTATCCGTACAAGACCACAGTGCTTCACATCAAGCCAAATCTTTGGCATTAAAAATTCAGAGTTATAAATTTTTGTGCTCAACAATTATTTGGTACAATATTTTAATCAAAATTAATGTTTTGAGCACGATAATGCAAAATCCTACTATAAATATAAAAACTTGCTTAGAGCATTTTAAAAATTTGTTAGATTTTTTTTTAGCTCTTCGATCAGATGAAGAATTCAATAATGTTCTTACTGACGCTAATATACTTGCGGATGAACTCGGTATTGAACCTAATTTCCCTGCTGTACAGTCTGTTAGACCACGAAGAAAACCCAGACAATTTGATTATGAACACAGTGATGAACCAATTATTGATCCAAAAAATTATTATAAAGTTAACGTTTATTTTAATATATTAGATCAAACTTTATCGTCTTTAAGAGACAGATTTGAGGGAATAACAAGATATGATACTATGTTTGGATTTCTCTATAATATGTTTGATTTAACGAAAAACGAGCTATTACAATGTTGTAAAGATTTACATCTTCATCTAGCTGATGATTCTAGAAAGGAATCAGATGTAGATGGAAGAGAATTATTTGAAGAGATAAAATCTTTAAAATTACATCTTAAACCTACTTCAGCTGAAAAGCATCAGTTAGAGCCCCAGTCCATTCTTGAATATATTTTTGAAAATCAGCTCATAGCATCATTTCCAAATATGTCAATAGCTCTTAGAATATTACTCACGTTACCAGTTTCAGTTGCGTCTGGTGAGAGATCTTTCTCCAAACTAAAAATTATTAAAAATTATATGCAATCCACAATGTCACAAAACAGATTAAATAATCTGTCTATAATAGCAATAGAAAGCGACACGATGGATTCCATCGATTTAGAATTAGTAATTAAAGAATTTGTGGAGAAAAAAGCTAGGAAAGTTGCTTTTTTATACTTTTCTAAAATTTTGTTGTTTTTTTATTAATTTTATTCCACTATTTTTTTTGTAAATTTTATTGTTAATAAAACTTTTTTAAATTTCTGTTTTTCACTTAAATTAATTTGATTTGTTACAGTTAAACTAGGTATGTACTACATAAAATTTATATTTTACAACAAAAATGTAAATTTTAGGGCGGCAAATTTGGCTCTGCACACAGGCGGCCATTGATGCTGGCGCGGTCCTGAAGCGAGCAGTTCTAATACAACTAAATTAATTATATGTATCTCTCTATTTGTCCAGTAGAAACATCTGTGGTTAAAATAGAACAAGAAAAGTGCAGTTTTTACAGCGCCGTTTAAAAATATCACCGCATGGAAGGACAAAGCCGCGCAGCAAGGAAACTGCTTGTTCCGCCTAGCATAAAACAAGACGTGTCCAAAAGAGGAATTTTTGCGGAAACGGTGCGTTTAACGAAGCGGTAACTCGCCGAAATGTTTGGCTTTGATGATGACAAACGACCCTCACCTCGACCTTGTTAGTCCCTCGGTTCCAAAATCTCCGAACATCTGGGGTTGTCGAAACGTGACGCATTAGTAATGATCTGCTAATTACTTTCTCAATTGTATCTCCTTTTTTTCGAGAGTGTTTACTATATTTTAATATTAATAAGACCCATTATAGTTAGATTTTATTTTTAATGCGGCTGATAGATTGGCCATGGATTTTTATTGTTGAATTGCACATGAACAAAACTGTAATTTTTATAAGTTCTATTTCCTGTTCTGCTTAAATATGGAAACTTTTAATTTGAAAGTGTTTTGTTATGTTTTCTGACCTAAATGTATTTGGAAACCATAACCTTAAATGTAAACTTCGTTTAAACACATCAAAGTAATTTTATACAGCTAAATTGAAGAAACTCCTGTGGCCAACCTCTATGGAAAAAATGCGAACATAATATATAGGGGGTTGGGCCAATTTATACATGTTTGCAAATGTTATTGAAAAACGTATATAGAAGTACGGAGAATCTATTATAACAGAAGAACTTGTGAAAAAGCGTATATAATTTAAATATTGTCTAATTTTTTTACACGTGTGCTTCTTAGCTCGATTTTCGAATATCTGCCCCCAAACGTTCCATGCGTCTGTCGTCAAAAAGGGTTGTTTATGGACTACGTTTGACATCATACAAGCATGTGAAAGTCCCTGAAATACTTTAAATAGTACACGTGTAGCTTACATGTACTTCTTAGATTTTGTGCAATCGCTAGTATTATACGTAATGAAAATCGAATCTTTTATGTCACTAAAGTAACGAATCTCTAGCATTCCTAAATATAATTTATTACAAAATAAAATTTTTACAAGTTTCTGAAGCGAGAAAATTTGAAAATACTATACTTTATGACTGGGAAATGTTATTAAATATTTACATACCATCTCCTTATTGCAAAAATCTGCTATTTTGTAGCAATGTTAAAACTATCGTAATTGATTGTTCTTCATCTAAAAAACAAATATCAGCTCGACTTCGTTTGATAGACCTTCACAGTGACATCAACGGCCACAAAAATCTAAGTATGGCTCCACTAAAATTTCCCAATCCAGCTTTGGCAACAGCGGGGTCTAACGTCTAAGCCTTACGTACCTTGAAATAGAGATATAATACCAAGGTTGAAGACGATGATGACGGGGAAGGAGTTTCGTTGCTGTTCACTGTTATCTTGTTTGATCTTGAGATTCAAATTTGTGCGTAGCCTACTTCACGCCACTTCATAAACGTTGGCCTTAAGCCTTAAATAGACAATCTCGTGTTTACAATCTGTAGGTTTTTAGAGTGCGAACAGTTAACTAACACTTTTAGTGATTTTTACTAGACGTGTAAACAAAATATTGCATTGAATGCAATTTAAGCTAATAATACAGTTATGATAAGAATTAAAATAATTCAATCCTTTCAAATATTATATTAAAATATTCCATAAATATGTCACAATTGAATTTAAAACTGTAATCAAACAGCATTAACCTTGACTTAAAATAAAATAACAAGAAAGAAACAATGTAGGTAATATAGAATGGGGTGAGCATCTAGTACCCGGTGTTTTTTTCTATAATTAGTCGGAGGTCAGGGCCGACAGCAACCTTCGTGCATCGCAGCGGATCCCTAGCTGTGACTCAAAAGCACAGATCGGCGCCACACAGGAGCCCGGGAGCAGAGATCATCAAACAGGCATCGTTTTGGGAAGTTTCAGGAGGATTGCAGGGCAGGCTAACCGGAAGAAAAGAGGAAATTACATCGAGGGAGTTGCTGGTGGGCCGATACAGGACTAAACATCCGTTTCCAGAGGAGCATCCCAAGGTTAGGGTACTTAATTCCCAAAAATTTAATTTTCCGTTGCGTTCCTGGCGTGTATTTTGTTTATAGTGGAGTTGTTTACTTCCGTTAAATCATCTAGGCGACGCATTAATAAGTTATTAAGTTTATGAATCACATATGTTGAGGTTAGGTTACTATAAGTTGACATTAAAAAGAATCTCATACTTTCAAATATACCGTAGAAAGTTATTCCATTAGTGAAATAGGTAGCGTAGAAACGGGCACATTCAATGAAACCATAACAATGTTCAAAGAATAAATAGGCAGGATGTAGGGACCCAACCTATGAGAGTCATTTAACTGACTAATATTATTTAAACAGTAATAAATAAAATAAAAGCTAAGCCGAGGCCTTAAGAAATATGTTTCTATTTATTTCGTACAGTGGGGTTTCTGTTCCTGGTTCTCTTTACATAACGATTTTATTAGCTTTTAGAGGTTATGTTAGGGACTTTATATGATTTAGAACAATAAATCCTTTCTGCATTGTGAGTTATTACCAGATTGATGTTATTTCACTACGGCTTATTCTGAGCTTTGCTAATTCTTAAAAGTCATGCTACAAACAAACAAAATTATCGGAAATTATCTGGTAATTTATTTCATACCTATTAAAAGGTACAGCAAATTTGCCTATAATTGACTGCCAGTTTGTATTGTTGCACTCACACGTTCAAGGGTATACAAGTACACATTTGTAGAAACAACCATATTAATGCTAACGCGACTACACATGTAGAAAAAGAGAGTTCTTTTATACGATTATCTCTTCTATCGGAATTTGGTAAGCTATTAAGTGCCTGATTTACCAGACCTCTGTGATAATGATGACTCACGAATGTCAACGTTCTTCTAGGAATTAATCTGTTTGTAAGGTCCTCGAGTTCAATATGTCGACATTTTGCGAGGAATTTCGAATTCCGTAAATTACAAAACCTGCTACACCAGCTTGTTGAAACATTCCTGAAGATTTTACAAAAAGTGGCTGCAAAATTGTTTCAAATTTGATAAAAACTTTATTATTAGTTTTGTAGAAATAGCCTATAATATTTTGTAAACTTTTACTACAGCTCTGCTTAAAAACTTCTTGGAAGCTTTCCAAAAATGTATTGAAACGTATACGCAACTTTATTGAAAATCTATTGCAAATTACTAATAGGTAAGTAAATAAAGTTCGGGCACTTCATTCCTTGTAGGAACATGGCCTGAGACAAGGCAATAATAATAAAATTGTTGCTGAAAAATGAATTGCACATTTTATGCCTATTTTTCAAAACCTTACAAGTATTGCTACAAATATTTGACGTAAACTAAGAACTACATGCTAATGGTTAAAAGTAAGTTATCATATATATATTGCTATGATTATACACCAGTTTAAGCACTACAAAGGAGTGACAAAATAACTACAATTTTTGAGAGATACACGCACAATTTGTACAAGGCAACCCTTAAGACTATGGCAACAAAGCAAAATTTTGTATTTTTAAAACTATCCTTTTAAAATTGGTGCCAAAAGCCGTGGAAGTTTAAGTTTTTCAATATTTCATTTTTAAAAATCTATTCGAATTTGGATATGCTTTCCGAGAGGTCTGTGTCAGGGTTTTTAAGTTTGTCTAAGTGGTTTTGCCAAGAAACCTTACAAGGTAAGTAACCTTGCTAAGGTGGATTGTAAACTCCTTAGTTACTCCTGCATTTGACTGAGAGTATAAAGAAAATCATCTTACTTTAAACAGTATCAACAAAAATGTGAGGGTATGTCAACAACAACTAGTGAATATTACAATTGTGCAAGTTATAACCCATAGGATCACCGTTGGTTAATAAAGTCTAGGAATACTTGGAAATATGTAAATACTAATGCCTATTTGTGTATAATAAAAGGAGGATAAAATCCATAATTGTAACAGGCTGGAACAGTCTGTGAGTTAACCCAAGAACCTATAAACAATTAGTGGCAACGACAGAATTTGATGTACTAGGATTTTACGCACCTGATATCCAACAAAGAAGATAAAGGGCTGTTAGGAAGTTATCCAGCGAAGAATTCAGACCAAAAGTAGCCGAACAGAAGGTTTTTATACTAAGATTCTGTAACGTCTAACTCTATTCAGCCATTTTTACCTTGGAGGGCAAAGCTTCGCAAGTGTTAAATAAAGACGAAAGTGTTGCAACGGGATAATAAAGTAAGGCAGAGTAGAGCAGTGGCCATAATAAATAAATAACGTTTGTGTGTGCAACACTATCGAACAATTTTTATTATAAGGTTAAAGACAATAATTTAGATTTAAGAAAATTGTAAATATTAATTATGTACTCAAATTTACTTCCATTTGTAACCTTTCATTATCAAGATTAATTTCCTTTAACATAGGAAAATCAACAGTAACTTAGCAACCAGATGCTATTTTGTTTAAAAACAGAAAGAACAATTGAATTAATTTTTATTTGAAGTTTGTCGAATTTGTGCTATATATTTAAATACATTTTTATATTAATAAACGAGTATATTACCGTATAAAATGTATTTCATTTTATTGTGCCCATTTCCGTGATCTGTGACAGTGTTTGTGGAAGTTTCCGCCACGAAAAATTATAATCCAATCGTATCTGCGAGGACATCGGCAGCCGATCAGCTGAATTTTCCGATCATCGTTTCCGGCAAAAATAAGCATCCAGAGCCAGAGGCCTGTACTACAAAAGATCAGCCGAGTCTGCAAGAGCGTCGCCCTTGACATCTGCATCAGGGAAAGCATCTCCAGTAGGAAATCCAAGCAGCATTACTACGAGTAGCTCCGAAGGCAGCATACGAGGCGTCAATAAACAATTGAAAGAATTGGCGCGCCTTCTACGTTAGAACAAGCAAGAGGCGGTGACGTCATCCTAAAAAGCAAGGGGGTGTGTTTTTATTAGTTGCCAAGCGGGAAAAATTCAAATAACTTACCTGACGCGTTTTTCACAAAATTTTCACTTTTAAACGTTCAAAGAATCGCTAAAGCACTGGCGACATTTTGTGTCATCTGTCAAATTGTGAATTATATGATCTACTAAGATCCGTGCAAGTCAAATAACCTAAAATTTATGGTGATAGTACAATTCTGATCCCACTTGAAAATAGAGCTTGTGTTTTTGCCGAGAGCTAGCGTAAATAAATATTGCAATTAGATAAAAATAGAAAGAGGGGTTTTTCAACCATTTTATTTTTGTAATTAATTATTACATTTCATTTTTAACCAGCTTATAATTTATGACAGGCAAGTTTGAGTATAGTAAAAATATAAATATGAGAATTGTGATTGGATTTTGCCTTAATTTAACTAATATTAATTTATGTACCGAAATAAAGAATAATCAGGTAGGGTTTACATTACAAACTAGGCACCGCAAGGTGGAGCTTAGCGCTTTTTATTGCAATATATAATCATGGCTGGTATTAATTTTTAGATTATAGCAAATTTCTGTTTTAGATAAATTTATGTAAAATATATGCCCTTTGATATAAAATAATTGATTATTGAATTTATAAAATTTTCTAGCTCCAGCAGAACAATCGCTCTGAACTCAGGTTAGGTTCCTGCATTATCAAAAATTATTACACTTGAAAGTCGTTCAGTACAATAAAACTTACTTCAAAAAATATATGACAGTTCTACAACTGCCAACGTCAAAAACTATGAAAGTGGAGAGTCAGTCCAAAACATATTTGTTACAATAAATTCTTATCATTTGAAAAACATTGAAAATTTAAGTAGTTGCTTTAAATATCTTATTCACTTTATTATAACTTTTACTTTTAGCTCTTTTAACGAATACCTGTAGTTGTTACTTCTCCAAGCACTTCAATCAGCCAAGCGTACTACGTCTGTTCACAGAAGTTCTGGGACACCCATGCAAGTACAACCTCTTAACTCAACACTGGAATCTCTCGGTCAGCAGTAAAAGTCTTACTTTCAACTGCGCATTAAACCAAGTATAGATGTAATCAACTACCAGTAAATGCAACGTCCTCCAATAAAATATGACAGGATACTTGTTACTTTCTCCAAGAAGCTTGATAAGGTATACTACCAGTAACTGCAATACTTCTTTTCCAAATTTCACAAGATGTCCACAACCTCCAACAAAAATCTCGATGAGGTCCACTACCAGTGACTGCAATACCATTTATCCCATTCACAAGATGTCTACAACTTGCAATAAGAAGCTCGATGAGATCCACCACTAGTAAATAAAATGCATTTTATCCAATTCACAAGATGTTTACTCCAACAAGAAGCTCGATGAGATCCACCAGTGCAGCACTCAATTCCAGAAAAGACATTATTTTTATTCCTGCTCCAGAGTATTATATCTTCCAATATTATAGTTTGATTAAATTTTTATTTCGTAGTCATTTATTTGTTCATGTTATCCACTCATACCTTTTATACCATTTTAAACGAGAAAATTAATTTTTATATGGGTTTATTTTCAAATTCTAATATTTACAAAATTTTACATGTGCATTTTAATTAATAAAAATTCGTTGTTATTTTTAACAATACAATTTACATAGTAATATATTTCGTGCACTTTTTTTAAATTTATACCTTCTTACAGATTGTACAATTTATTCATTATTGACATATTGAATAACTTTTTCCAGGGCACAAAAAAAGTTCGATAGAATACTATTGACCTGGAAATCGTCAACTGCGTGAGTCGGAGAAGTCACAATCAAACCAGAATGTATAATTGCTACCAGGTGGTACGGTTTTTGTGTTTCTAGCGTACGATGTGCCGCTCAACCTACTGCGGACACCATTGTACGACTTCTCCAGCCTTCGAAATTAATTAAAAATCTCGGGAGGATCGCGGTTATTTGAAAAGGAGAGAAGGACAGAAAGACCTGCAAATAAAATTCGACTAAACGTCAGAACACTTAAAGATCAACATGCTGTAAATATCTTCGATTTCGGGTGAGCAACAAGTATTTACTTTTGAATACTATCAAATCCTGATTTAAACAGATGGTTGCCATAATCCAACAAACCAATAGAAGCAAATTTGCACCAGATTGCGGGCGATATTTCGGGATAAAGCTGTTTGCACACTGTCACTAAAAGGAGCGACGAAAAGTGCACTGGGAACCGAAAAATAGTCCTACACTAAAGTTCAAACTGATCAAACTTTTCAAAAAGTAATGCCAATTGCAAATTCCAAAAACTACATAGGCAACCTGATATACCTAAGAATGTCTAAGGTGGCAGAATATCAAATCCAAAAATCACCGAAAACTACAACGACGTTTAATGTTGCCCTACGTAATTCAACTAACTACCTGTAAAAGAAAATTAATACAAGCTTTGCGGGGAACCTCTGTTTTGCAAAAATTTTTTATTATTCAGTTATTTTAAAAATTACTTGTAAGCCGGGCTCAGTAATTTAAAAACAATTGTGAAAGCGCATTTTGAACGACATTTTTTAAACTTATTTAGGTTAATATTTATTCGTATATGTGTCTCCAAAGACATTTTACTTTATATTATAACTAGAGTTACTATCAAAATTCTTAGCACACGTTGACCATACGTAATTCGATTTTTTACTGAAATTAAAGCAGTTATATATTTAGTGCCTCTTAAATGCCGAAATGATACATTCAGAATTAAAAAACCGAATGATATATTTAGAGCAACTCAAAAAAATCACTCGTCTTTAGTCATAAGTCACGACATTTTTTCCAAGATAATTGATGAGGACAAAAAACGAACATGCTGTAGGACAAAGCCTGTTGATAGATAAAAAATTAAGTAATATGTACACATCGCGTCCAAAGTTTTGAAGCAAACGCCAACGGCTGGTAACAGTAAACGCTAATCTTCCGCTGTAAGGGAATATCTACTAGAATTTTTGAAATAGATATCGACGAAATAATATCCTCTTAATTTTATACAAAACTTTTGAGTTTGATAGAACTAAAATTAATAATTAACATTCAATAACTTCAACATCAGTCCGCTAACGTGTGCCAGTGGAATGCCAGAAAATTGGGAAAAATCCCAATTTATGCTATCTATATTTACAAACTACATTATGGATCGCAAAGGCCACCTAAATGAAATGTCTAAGAATGATGGATGCCGCTAATGAGGTGTTTTACCCCGACCCCGCACGCGAGTCAGCTGTAGTTATTATGACAGACCTAAACGCGCCCAAGTCAATCGTGCTGCTATTTCTGACTATTGCAGTTTTTTCTTTATTTTTACACATATGCTCTTGCTTTCCGTCGGTATTGCGCGGCGCCCCCTCTGGACTGAGGCTGCCACGGAGGGTTACTAATGAATGTTCGTTTGCTGGCGGTGTGGCTAAGCAGAATAGCAGATTTGAATTTTATCTTACGATTTATAATTTACTGGTTTTTAATGAAATAGTTTCGTCTTGGTAAAGTATATTATAGGTGGCGGAAACATTAACTCCAAAGATTCAATTCAATTGGAAATAATGTTAGGCCTTTTCAAAATTGGATCAAAGGTGTGCAGTCTTTTTTTTGATTCCTTATAACAAACTTTCGTAGTCTGTTCATTAATAACAAATTTAGTTTATTTCTTTACAATAATATATAAGTACTGTAATACAGAAATCATGATGATACTTAGTATGGTATTAATGTCAAGTATTAAACCATACTTATTGTAGATTCATAGATCATAGTATGTTTCGAAAATACCTGGTACTTCGTATGCCTAATTTTTGGGCTGTCAGACGTCACGAATCGAAAACACATTTTGTAAACCAGTATACTAGGTATGAACAATACATTTTCAGTTATATTACGTCAAATATTAACCATGGTACAGTTCCAACTTTCAATAAAGTTTCCGGAATTTCTCTAAAAACGTTTCGTCAAATTTACAAGTTTGTGGTCACTCTTCGGCACAGGAATATCCTTACAATTTACAAGAAAGATTGCTGGTAATTTGTTCAGTAGCTGTGCAGCGAATTGAGATCTAACTTCAGCAACTAATCGGAAATGTTCCAAACAATGATTCAGTAATCTTTTCCAGTAAGTTTGCAACAACTTTGTAGCCACTTTTGGGTAAGCTTCCAGAAATGTTTCAAGAGCTTTTGGAGAAAGATTACTGGTACATTTTTCAGTAACTTTCCAGCGAATTTAAAGCCATCTTTAGCTACCTACCTTCGCTGAAACGTTCAAACAAATGTCCCATTGTTTTAGTAAGTTTGAATCAAGTTTATAGTAACTTTTCGGAAAGTTTTTCAGTAACATTGCAGCGAATTTAGAACTACCTTTAGCAACTATTTAGAAATTTACCAAAAAATGTAGAGGCAATTTTTACTTATTTTTACAATAAAAAAGTACTGGATTCACTCCAAAAATTCAAAATTGAGTTTTCAACAGATCTTCACGTTTTAGACTCCCCTGAACTAGAGATGGCCGCGTGAGTGAGTACTTACTCACGTCACGCACGTTTCACGCCTGCTTCAAAAACTCACGTTCCCGCACGCTTATGCTCACGTTCACGGCGTGACCCGTTACTCAAGACGTGATCCGCAGATTTATTTGAAAATTTAAATTCAGATAAAACAGAATGTTCAAATTTAAAACCAATAAAGGACCCGCAACAGAACTAAAAGTTCTAAAATAAAATATGTTTTGCACGTAAAATAATTTATCTACGACCACCACTAAAAGGTGGCCTTTTAGCGCTAGCTTTTTTCACTAAAAGTGACGTTTTATAATTTAGCTTGTTTAAAATGAGATCAGCTGTTTACTTTTAGCCCATGTGCTAAAAGTGAAGTGAGGTTATATACTACAATTTCGAACTGGAGGTGAAATTGTGAAGTTACTCTAGCTACTTCTTGCGTTACAGGTAAAGTGTTTGTGAAATAATTAAAGCGTTATGCAATGAATACAGTCAGATGTGTAGCATTAATAATTACCTTTGATAACTGACATTGACAGTCTTGGTTTCACAAACATTCGCCCGCATTCCAAGGCCCTCTCTTTATTATGACATGAATTCTAGCTGTCATAGATGCAAACCTTTGTTAAATAGATATTTATGGATTAATAACAATAAAATTAAGGTCGTATATAAATAGTTATTTACTATACAAGTGGGATAACAACATTATTAATATACGTGTGTGTAAGCACACAAGTATATTAATGATGCATTATCACACATGAATTGTACAAAATTGTATCTACGACTGCTTAAAATTGAGAAAAGTGCATTAAGAGAAATGTCAGATCTGTCATTTTCAAAAATATTTTAGTAGGCAAATGTCATTATGTCATTCATTTGACACTATTTCAGTTACGTAATGAAGTCATTACACAACTCAGTTGCGTAATGAAACCATTACATAACTGAGTGGTGTAATGAGCTTTATTACCTAACTGAAATAGTGTCAAATGAGTGACGTAATGCGTTACTTATCCCACTGGAGTAGATAAAATATTGTATGCAATTCGTGCTAAAAGTCGTTTATTCAAGAGACATGTTATGAAACTCAGCCTTCGGCTTCGTTTCATAATTTTCATGTCTCGTGCATAAACGTCGACTTTTAGCCCTTATTACATAAATAGATATTACGTGATATGTTGCAATCAGACTAGCAAACACAAAAAAAATAATAAAAATTTACTACAATAGCTTACAACAAGGTATAAATACTGATTTCTTGCAAAAAACTTACTTGCATCAATCTTGAAAGACATTACTTTTAATAGTAAAAGTTGTCATTGGAATTGACGTTTCTCTTACCAATACGAGTACAAGAAAGTATATATACTTTTACGTCCGAGGAACTGAAAGTAAGTTCTACT
>CALNHX010012561.1:0-24136 GCA_940337035.1 Agriotes lineatus
CTCTCTCTCTCTTTCCCCCTTTCTCTGCTTGCATTTCAAGCTATTTGCAAGCACAAACATTCGTTTCCGACATTGGCCTAATTTTCAGGCCGCTTATTAGCGATTTGCTTGGACAAAATTGTGTCTGGTTTTGGTGTTCACTCGCATACCGCGAGGTCGTATTTGTCGAACATTATTGGGCTTGGTTTGCCCAAGCCGTTAGTGAGTGATCCATTCAAACAACGCTGCAGTTTGAGTTCCAAAGCTGGAAACTTTTAGGTAATTGGCTGCTTTCACCTTCTCATTCTCAGTTCTCAGTTTTTGGGAGTCGATCTTGACACCGCAACATTTGGAATCTGTTAGCTGGTATTAGCTGCATAATTGACAGTTCTCACTGAGCTTTCCCGTCCTGATTGCCAAGGGTTTCTATTACAGCCCCCTTCGGTTTTCCAAAAGTCCCTGTTGCGGCTCCGCTTCTGTTTCAGTATATATTAAAATTGTCGGCTGTATTTTGTTTGGTCAACGCCGCCTTGAGGTTCTGGGAGTATTAACACACGATATCGTACCAAGCAAGGCAAAACGAATTTGCATAATTGTTCTCCCTCTGCAAACTTAAAGCTATCGAATTCTTTGGCGTTCCTTTAAAGTTTACGTAACTCTTCTAATATCATTCTGTGCTTTATCTATGTCTACTCGTACTTTAAAACGTTAGATGGCTGGTCATTTTTTGTTCTTAGCAGAGCCACAGTACAGTACAGTGGTAGCAACTGAGGGCAAGAGTAAGTTCAAAATTGTTCTCATCTAACCAATCACGATGTTTTATTTTTGCCAACCCCACAACAATCTTCGATATGTTATACAGATTGGAAGAGAATTGGGTCCACTGGTCGGCGATTGTTTTTTGATCATTCACTTCTATTCAGTTCCACAAGTAAGTGAAAATATTATACAGAAAGAAATTAATCCAGTCCTGATTAATAGACGTACGGACTGGTAGACATATCTAGAAGAAAAGATAGACTTAAAGGTGCAATTAAGGTACGAAGAAAAACTTGACACAGAAATTGATATTCACAAATGACATCCAAGAATCAGCCTGGGTTAACACCTCGCAACTTAATAGAAGAATTAAGAAGAACTACTACTCTAAAGAAAAATAATTAATAGCTGAAAAAAGGAAAGCAAGAAGAAGGTGGCAATAAAGAAGATCCCCACAAGACAAAACTGCACTAAATAATCTCACTCAATAACTAAATAGAGAAATCAATGAACTGAAAAATAAATCATTCAGATCATACTTGAGAAATTTAACTAATGACAATAGATTCCTCTCTCTGGAAAGAAACCAAAATAAGTATAAGATCTATAATGCAAGTTTCTCGCATTAGGAGAACTGATGGAAAATGGGTCAGAAAGAACAAGGAAAAAGAGAATTATGCTTAATGGCATAAAAAACGCGACATGAATGAAGGGCAAGAAAGTGAGATAATTGAAGAAGAAATTGTTCAAGATAATAAATATATCAAACTTGCTACTCCTACAGGCGTCAAGAATAAAATTTTAAAAATGATAAATTCTAAAAAAAAGCAACGGGGTGTAATCTAATAATAGGAAAAGTAGCAGTTACCGACAAAAAGTATGGTAAAACTTCCCAACCTTATTAATGGTGTCTTTAGACTAAATTGTTGAAAGTGGCAGAGGTCAGAATACTGTGGCAACTTTTGCTGATGATACCGCGATACTAGCAGTGGACAACAGAAAAAATCTACAAAAAAGCCACAAATAGCTGTCAGGCAAATATACGAGGTAGAGTCAAATGAAAACCTTAAAACTGCCCTAAAAAATGTACCGAACGGAACTTTGCATTACAAGTTGGCAGAAATATTATTTTCGAGATGTAAAAGGCCTTGCTAATGACATATCATAGAAACAATTGAAAATGTTGACAGAGCGACAGTTTAAAAATGGCAACTCCACTAGAGCACTGCACCAGGGAGTAGCAACGATCTGTTATTCATTTCTTGCACAGTGAAGGGGTGAAACCCATTGATATCCATCGTAGAATGAAGCTACAATATGGAAATTCATGTTTGTCACTACAGCAAGTGTATGAATGGAGCAACAAGTTCAAAAACGGGGTGATTTCCGTAGCAGATTCTTCCCGACCTGGTCAAGCAAATCGTGTTGTGACGCCTGAATCGATTGCGGCAGTTGAAGCCTTAGTGAAAGAAAATCGTCGGGTTATCCTTGATGAAATCGCTGAAGTTTTGAATATCAGCCATGGTTCTGTACATCACATTATGCATGACATCCTCTAGTTCCGTAAAGTGTCAGCCAGGTGGGTACCAAAGCAATTGACTCCAGAATTGAAACTGCGACGTGTTGATGCTTGTGAAGAACTTTTGCGACGGTATGAAGCAGAAGAAGACGCCTTTCTGGCAAGGATTGTGACTGGAGATGAGTCCTGGGTGTACTATCATCAACCCGAAACCAAAAGAGCAAGCAAAGAATGGCATCGCACCTCTTCGCCAAAACCCAAGAAATTTCGCCCACAGCGCTCGGCAGGAAAGGTTATGCTGACCCTTTTTTGGGATGCAAGAGGGGCAATTTTGGAGGACTACATGCCTAATGGGGTTACTGTTATTAGTGTCACATACTCAGAACTCCTAAAGAACCGCCTCAAGCCTGCCATTAGAACCAAAAGGCGCGAATTTCTGAGTACTGGCATTCTTTTGCAGCACGACAACGCGAGGTCACATACAGCACGTTCAACGGTGGCAACCATCCAAGATTTGAAGTTTGAGTGTCTAGCACATCGTACTTATTCCCCTGACCTCGCCCCAAGCGATTACCATGACTTTGGTCCACTTAAAGAAGCATTAGGTGGGAAGAAATTTCAGAGCAATGATGAAGTGATTCAAGCGGTGCATGAGTGGCTGCGCACGCGACCAACAGATTTGGGTATTCAAGCGCTTCCAAAACGGTGGAGGAAGTGCATAGAACGTAATGGGGATACGTCGAAAAATTACATATTTGTTTTTGACATTGCTTCAATAAATTTTGTTTAACAACGTTTTTAAGGTTTTTATTTGACTCTACCTCGCATAACTGGATGGCGAATCAAACTTAATAAGTCGAAATTGGTTTATGTTAATTTCACCAACAGACTTTTAGAACACCTTCCGGTGACTATCAACAACTAGATGGCACCATATGCAAATACAGTCAAATGCCTTGGTGTGACCTTACGCACCAAGCTTAGATGGAAAGCTCACATCAAAAAGAAAGATATATGTGGGCCTTAAATACAGTAAAATGTATTAGCTGATGGGAAGAAACTTCTCCTTGGGAATATATAACAAACTATTACTTTACAAGTAAATAATGACACTTGTCTGGGCATATGATATTCAACTATGGGGATGAAACAATTTTTAGTGTGTAGACCTTACTGCTTGATTTTAATTAATCGTGCTAAAGGCGCACGTTTTCGCCTTATCTGTGTGGAGAGCTGGACCTTTATTGGGATGAGAATCCGTTAGAAGCAGTTGTAGAGTTCGGGAAGTTTCCGAAATAATTTCATGTAATTCTAACCTAAAAGCGCATAGCAAGTGCTACGCTAATCTTTTGTAGGACTAAATGAAAGGCAGATTTAGTAAGAGCACTTATTTTGTATGGGTTAGTTTCCTAATTTTTGTATGCTTTAATTAGTCTCTCTTGGACGGGGCTTGGAGTCGAAATTTGCTGGTGGCGCGAAAGCTTCAAGAACACTATAGGGCAGGTGCCCATTTTTAGGCCGTGCTATATCCCTGGTGAAGGAATCCTGGAGGGACTCTTGGGGATGCTACAGAAATCCAGCCTCGGAGCAAGCGAATACGATTTCCGTTCCATTCACTGCATTCCTGTTTTTGTGGTTATCGCACGTCTCCAGTATTTGAGGTTTGAATGTAACAAATTGCATAAGTGGTGCTACATTTTGGTTTCAAATAATCTAACTTAATTGATTTAGATCAGATATAACTGTAATTTATGTGTAACACTGAAAATAATGTTCTCTTGCTAGCTGTTGCCGAGGAACGTTTGCAAGAATAATCTAGTACTTTACTTATGTGATTTTGAGAGCTGAGTGGGTATTGAAATAATTTGCCTAAGCGTTTCCAAGTTTAGTTCGCTAGTTTAGAAATTTTCAGGCTGGGTTACAGGTTACAGGCGCCTGAATGATCAGCAACTTGTGGTATATTACGAAATTATTTGGGAAGTTGTATTGGGAGATATTCATTCAGCAAGCGGGTTTGTTTTTCAAATTAATCGAATTGCAATACCGGTTTAGCACTGCTAATATATATTTCGAGCATAACTCAGCAGCAAGCCTTCCACGCGTAACTACCGATTTGTGATAAACACAGATTTTTGCATGACTTGTGGTGTTTTTTTGTGATCTATATATGTGTGATATTAGTGGTTAAGAAATTACTTAGTTGTTGTAAAGGGTCATCAAGGCCAGTAATTAAAATTTGTTATTTACCTTTTTGAATGTGTTATAATATACGGTCTTATATAGACTTGGGTTTTATTGTTATATTTTCTTTTGTTTACGATTTGAGTCACTTAGTGGTTTGCTAGCTCAAGAAGTCGTTGGAAGCCGTGCCAATTGGAACCACTTGGCGCCCTATAATTTAGTTCTACTTCTTTTCGAAGGTAAGTCGACTCGGACCATTTTTCGTATTAGTCGGTGGCATGTTTCCGTTCCATTAATTAGCGGCAAAAATTAATCAGGGATTTACCAAACAAATTAACCTGGGGATCATACAACGATTTTACAATAAAGTGCTACGGAACGTCGTCGATGCGCTCTGGTACATCAGAAATAAAGATTTCTACAGGGACCTGGAGATGGAACCGGTAACTTACGAAATATATAAATCTTGCATGAATACACTAGGAAATACTTCACAATTATGAAAACGTTGAAGTCATCCAGCTCCTGGACAGTGGGGACATAGTCCGAAGACTCCAGAGGAGAAAAACTGTTGATATAGTTTAAGGACCAGTGTTAGTGTTAATAGCAGAGACGGTGCTAGTGTAAGTGCGCAAGAACACTTTATGTATCAAAAACTGAGAGTCATCAATGGGTGAACTCCTGGATTAAGCATAAACTAGTAAAAGTCTAAAAGACTAGATTGTAATTGCATAAAATGCTGAAAGTTGCTTTAATAATAAAAAAATACATATAACAATCTGGTACTTCCTTCTCTCAGATCTTCAATGTTCAGTTTTTCCTTTCTTTCTATTGTTTCCTGTTTCTTCATCTTCTAATGTTAATTTTCAGCTAACTACTTTGTGGTCACACCAAAATTTGTTTATGAATTGAATTGGGTGCTGATTATTTTCCCACGTGTATTTATTTAAGTTTTTATAGGTGGCTGCAGTAAGGGGTGTTTATCGTGAAGCTCTACTACGACCATATATCAATCCTTAATATTTTTGCTGGAAACGATTCACTCTAAATGCATGGGTTAAAACGAATTAAAAAATTACCGTAATGTACCTAACAGCAAGCTGGAAATTTAAATCAATTGCACTTCAATAGTTAGTTGATGAGTCAAAAGCAAATCATTAAACGGGGAACTTTTACGCTTTTGGGTAAAATTAAATCAGTCAGAATATCTACTCCTCTTAAAATTAACGCAAATTGGATTAGACGTCTCTAAGTGCAGGACTTCTGTAGGCGAATTTTTAACAACCTTAGAAGCTGAGCCCGAGGAAGCTGAATCTGCGAGCATTAAATCAAGACATTTACTGCTAGAACTTACTGATCCGCTCATTATATTGCTACAAATGGGAAGCGAATTTGCTCATATATCTATGTTAAAGTGAGCCATAATTACTTGGGCAATCTTCTCGTCGAGGGAATAAGTAGCTTAGCTGAAATTTATTGTTTAATATTGCAAGAAACTGCTTCTAGAGAATAAAAGTAATTGGAAGCTGTTACGCTCGATCAGTTGTTACATCTCGACTGATGCAAGAAAAATTGCAGGTCTGATTTCTTGGAATGTTAAGGTCTACTAAACCCGACACAATATGCAGTAAAAGTAACACTAGTGTGGAACACGGCCGGTAATTGAACATTTTTTACTGGCGTCGTTGGTGTAAAGAACTTGTTAACAAACTGAGTGTTTATACAAGCATAAAGGCTTAATGCTGCATTGCAAATTGCTTTTTTTCTGTAGCTGCTCGAATTTTCAGGAGCAGCGGCGCTCAGTGGACTGGCTGTTGAGAACTTTTTATGAGTTTTTATTAAGCTCTTCCATTATATTTTCTAAACGAGACAAAACAATTCCGTTATCTGGAGAACTTTCAATTTAATCATCCACTCCCAATACACAGAAAATCAATTCCGAATTCGGTTCCCTAAATATGTTTTCTCTAACTCTTCGCTTGATGTCGAAGTAAATGAGATCATATAGGATTCAGCATAGATCTACCTTCAAGAAAATGCGTATTTAATATAGAATGTGTCGATTTGTTTGCATTCAAACTGTTTGCGTTTTGATTTTAAAATCTGCAAATAGAAAATATGGAATCAGTTTTATAAATATATGTATAGTCCTATTTGTAGAGCTTATATAAAACATCATTTTTCTTGCTATGAATCAGTTTTTAAGTGATAAAATCACATTTTATTTATACTTATGATTTATGAGACGACGACCCTTAAGTAGGGAACTTTATTGGCTGTTATCTGTTTTGGCTACATTCTTATATCATTGGCGTTTCAATGAACGAATCGAACGAGTTTATGTCTCTGTTTGCTTTAATAGCGGTGAGTAGTAGGGCGGCACCAAAACTGGAGCAATCAAATTAATTGACCTAATTAAATTAATCGGATGATTGACAGGTGCTCTAATTCCGCGAATTAAACCGCGGATTTATTCGCGGCTTGATCTAATTAATTTTCGCGGATTGACCTAATTAACCACATATGTATTTTGATATTTAATTTACATATGTGCTACTGATTAAATTACGCATTAGCTTCCGATTAAATTACGCGCGGCCATTTTTAATTTGCTTCTGGAATTAGGCGGCGGTGCGCATGCATGAATTAACCAGAGTTCCATTAACCCTACCTACTATAGTTCAATTTTTTAAATTTAAATCTCCCGGGTGTCCGCCATCTTGGTTTTCTGCGCGCGCACTTCTCACAGGTGTCGTTTTTAATTTTGAATTTTCGCGGAAATATTTGAATTTCAAACTGCTAAATCTTCCGTCTCTCTCATCGAAGCTGCTCTCTCTCTCTCTCATGCTCGGAGGCCATTTTAATTTCGCGCGAATATTTGAATTTTAAATTTGTTCAGATTTTTTTTCTAAGTCCCTGTTTTGGTAGATTTATCTCTCTCTCTCTTCTGCTCTGGTTGTCTCTCTCTCGCAGTCACAGGATGGATGTTTAATTTTAAAAAAATCTCTGGCGGACTTGGATTTGAACCCTCTACGTTTGCATACACATTGGGCTCACATCGATCGATGCCGCTAGACCACGGAGCGCTACGGGATTTAAAGGGTTTGAACAAAACGTCATTTCACAGCTCTGCAGTCACACCGCTCGAATTTAAACAAACTATTTTTTCAGAAATTCAAATTATAAGCACTGGAATGTGCAGCTTGATGTGATTAAAGGTAGATGCAATTTTTTAAAATTGATTTCGCGCGTGATTTCGTCATAATTAATTATTTAATTTTTATCGTTAGGCCCGGTATTACAAACAGTCAGTGAAAGTTTGCACTTCGGATGCTGCGAATATAGTCCTGAAATAGTTTAAAAATATACTCAAAAATTAATTACTTATTTTATATAGCGAGATCATAATTACGCGGCGGTTATTTTTAATTTTCAACATAAAATGTGTAATTATTCGCAATGGTTTTTGCCCCGGACGCGTTTTCAGTTAACTTGATTGTTAGCACAAACAATGGAATTTGCTATGATATCACCGACTCTGCACAACTTTCTATTTCGTCATCCTCAAATGGCCTAACAGGTCGTTGCCTGTCGGTCACAATTATATATATATCAGCAATAACATGAACAAGAAGATATACGTATTGCTTGAGTAAGAAAGAGATAAACATAGTAGCAAGTATTGGAGAAGGCTTGACTAATTTTAATTATGACATTTGTCAACTAAACATGCCTACTAATATAATTTTTTGTATGGCTATCTTTTTCTTACTCATATAGGTAAGAAAGGGTGGTGCGTTGCTTTCAGCTACCGTGTTCCGAAGATATCCGAGTTTTATTGTATAAGAATGGTTGTCCCCCATAAATTTGAATAAAAACAGACAATTTCGTTGAAAAAAAAATAGCTTTTCAATATCGTTTGCAAATAAACAAAGGATACTTGTAAAAATATAAGTCAAACCATTTTTCTTGTAAAAAATTTACGAAAAGACGCATGTGTTGACGACAAATTAAAATAAATTTGAATAAAAGCACGCAAAATTACGAAAATACGTATGTGTTGACTCCCAAAGTAACAAAATTTGAATAAAAACGCACAATTTCGTTGAAAATCTTTACAAAGCGACTTTATAGTACCGAAAAAATGATGTAAACACAGTTTTTAAGAGTTATTTCTAAGCATAATTTTGCAAACGTTTAACAAATAAACCGTAATTTTTTTAAGTACATCACACAATTATGAAATCGTAGCTCAATTTATATGAATTTTCGATACTTTGTATGTGAAAAATAGCTTCAAATACTAATAGTTGAATAAAAACATGCAATTTCCAAAGCATTTCGTTTAAAATTTTAGAAAATCGACATCATCTCCCATGAAAATTTATAAAAATCGGCATCTTGTCACATTAAATTCTGCAAAAACGACAAGAAACAATATTTTTATACAACTTTCATTGAAAAAATAGTAAAATTTTACGAAAATACGTCTGTGTTGACGACAAATTGAAATAAATTTGAATAAAAGCACGCAAAAATTACGAAAAGACGTATGTGTTGACGACAAATTAAAATAAATTTGAATAAAACGCGCAATTTCATTGAAAAATCTACTACCACCTACATTTCGATAAACAAAACTTCAGTTATGTGGGCTCTTTGTGCATTTTTATTACAAAAATTGTTGTACAATTTACTAGATATGCATGTGATGACAAATTAACTCAAAAGTGAACAAAAATCACGCAATCATACAGCATCTCACATAAATTTTCACAAAAATCGACATCATGTCACATAACTTATACAAAAACTGTCATCATATCACTTGAAATTATACAAAAAACGACATTTTCATTCAACACACGTTTTAAACCATTGTATGCTGTTACCTGATGCTGCACCAGCTACTCATCCAAGTCCACATCAAAAAGGTTCAGTCAGAAGAACGCCGATAAGGAAACGCCTCCAAAAAAGGGCCGTTAGAAAAACGCCTCTAAGGCAGAAGTCATCAACACCAAAAACGAAGGGAATTCTAGATTGGGTGCATCTTAAACTTTAAAATGACACAATGAAATTCTGATTTTATTACTTGCAGCCTTTTTAATTTGAAATGTTGTGCACCTCAAACTACAGTTTTGTAAATTGCTAGCGAATTTTTAGAAAATAAGACATTCAGCTGTACATTTATATTTATATTATTAAGTATTATACGAAATAAGAACAATATATTTGTTTATTACAAAGTGTTTGTGTTTTTTATTTCTACTCTGCTTTTGTTTTTTCTCGAATCTGCAATAATTACAAAATCTAAAGCTAAAATATTAGTATTTGAAGTTATTTTACAGTTACAGTGTAAAATTTCAAAAAATCAATCTACGATTTCATAATGGCGTGATATAATTTAGAAAATTGTGATTTCTTTTAATTTTGTGCGATACATTTTATAAAAAAGTGTAAAACATTTGCAAATTTTTCAACGAAATTGTGTGTTTTATTCAAGTTTATGTTAATTTTGTTTATCGAAATGCTTGTGGTAAAAGATTTTTTCAACGAAATTGCTATTTCTTTTAATTTTGAGCGATGCATTTTATAAAAAGTGTAAAACATTTGCAAAATTATGCATAGTTTATGTAACATGATGTCGATTTTTGTAAAAAATTTATGTGAGATGGCGTGTAATTGCGTGATTTTTGTTCAATTTTCGTCGTGTGTTTAGTAAAAATGTCGTTTTTGTATAATTTCAAGTGACATGATGGCAGTTTTTGTATAATTTATGTGACATGATGTCGATTTTTGTGTAAATTTATGTGAGATGATGTGTGATTGCGTGATTTTTGTTCAATTTTCATCGTGTGTTGAATAAAGATGTCGTTTTTTGTATAATTTCAAGTGACATGATGACAGTTTTTATATAATTTATGTGACATGATGTCGATTTTTGTGAAAATTTATGTGAGATGCTGTATGATTGCGTGATTTTTGTTCAATTTTCATCGTGTGTTGAATGAAAATGTCGTTTTTTGTATAATTTCAAGTGATATGATGACAGTTTTTGTATAAGTTATGTGAGATGATGTCGATTTTTGTGAAAATTTATGTGAGATGCTGTATGATTGCGTGATTTTTGTTCACTATTGAGTTAATTTGTCGTCATCACATGCATATTTAGTAAATTGTACAAGAATTTTTGTAATAAAAATGCGAAATTGTGCGTTTTTATTCAAATTTTTGTTACTTTGGGAGTCAACACATACGTATTTTCGTAATTTTGCGTGCTTTTATTCAAATTTATTTTAATTTGTCGTCAACACATGCGTCTTTTCGTAAATTTTTTACAGGAAAAATGGTTTGACTTATATTTTTACAAGTATCCTTTGTTTTATTTGCAAACGATATTGAAAAGCTATTTTTTTTCAACGAAATTGTCTGTTTTTATTCAAATTTATGGGGGACAACCATTCTTATACAATAAAACTCGGATATCTTCGGAACACGGTAGCTGAAAGCAACGCACCACCCTTTCTTACCTATATGAGTAAGAAAAAGATAGCCATACAAAAAATTATATTAGTAGGCATGTTTAGTTGACAAATGTCATAATTAAAATTAGTCAAGCCTTCTCCAATACTTGCTACTATGTTTATCTCTTTCTTACTCAAGCAATACGTATATCTTCTTGTTCATGTTATTGCTGATATATATAATTGTGACCGACAGGCAACGACCTGTTAGGCCATTTGAGGATGACGAAATAGAAAGTTGTGCAGAGTCGGTGATATCATAGCAAATTCCATTGTTTGTGCTAACAATCAAGTTAACTGAAAACGCGTCCGGGGCAAAAACCATTGCGAATAATTACACATTTTATGTTGAAAATTGAAAATAACCGCCGCGTAATTATGATCTCGCTATATAAAATAAGTAATTAATTTTTAAGTATATTTTTAAACTATTTCAGGACTATATTCGCAGAATCCGAAGTGCAAACTTTCACTGACTGTTTGTAATACCGGGCCTAACGATAAAAATAAAATAATTAATTATAACGAAATCACGCGCGAAATCAATTTTAAAAAAATTGCATCTACCTTTAATCACATCAAGCTGCACATTCCAGTGCTTATAATTTGAATTTCTGAAAAAATAGTTTGTTTAAATTCGAGCGGTGTGACTGCAAAGCTGTGAAATGACGTTTTGTTCAAACCCTTTAAATCCCGTAGCGCTCCGTGGTCTAGCGGCATCGATCGATGTGAGGTTAATGGAACTCTGGTTAATCCATTCATACGCACCGCCGCGTAATTCCAGAAGCAAATTAAAAATGGCCGCGCGTAATTTAATCGGAAGCTAATGCGTAATTTAATCAGTAGCACATATGTAAATTAAATATCAAAATACATATGTGGTTAATTAGGTCAATCCGCGAAAATTAATTAGATCAAGCCGCGAATAAATCCGCGGTTTAATTCGCGGAATTAGAGCACCTGTCAATCATCCGATTAATTTAATTAGGTCAATTAATTTGATTGCTCCAGTTTTGGTGCCGCCCTACTACTGCGGTGCTTTGCATATCTTGTTTGTAGTTCATATTGTAAAATATAGTAAAACCTTTCTAATATATTAAAAGAAGAGTAATTACAAGGCTATTACTGCTTTCATACAAAAATATGGCTGTTAATGTTAGCTTTACTTCCGATCCCAAAAGGCAGATAAAGAAGAAGGATAAGAATGCCATTTTGATGCAGTACTTTAAATGATTTGTGTCATATTTATGTTTTCATTACGTAATCATTTTTTAGATAAATATTGCTATGTTATGCTAGGTGATAAATTTATTTAAATTATCGTATTACTATTTTGCCCTTTATTTTTAACTTTCAATTCAAATCCGTATTTTACAATATTATTAATGAAACTCTCTCAGGTGGTTCGCAATATCTAGTAACCCAATGATTGACTTGTCAAATTCTCTTTGTTTAATTGCCAGTTCATTGACTTTCAAAAAATTGACACCTAACGTCAAAGTAATCAAAATTCAGAACGAATATCAAGGTTTTTACAATAAGATCTAATATGCAATTCTTTTACCAATCTCTTATGTAAGTATGAAATTCAATTATATTTTTATACCTTCTTACTAGTTATAGCTTTATAAATGTTTCATTTAACCTTTTAAAACACAAACCTGATTTAACACTTTGCTTGTTAATACTGCCAAAATCCTTCCAAACTGGATCCTCACTCCGACTGCACTCAAACACCTGCTGGGTCCTTATCCAAACTGCATCACCTGCGATGAATGTAAACTCCCAGCATCACCTTATTGCCATCCACTTCAAAACTTCCACATCCTATACTGGATTCCTGTCGTTGTCCCCTGCTGCTGTCAACTTCAAGTCTCCTAGCTCCTGTACTGGATTACTGCGGCTCCGATCCCTCTCTGGTAAGTGTCAGCATAAATCTTGTTCCAAATATGAATTTTTCTCTTTTTTAGATGGTCCTACGTCTTCAATGATACCCACAGGTTTCCCAAAAACAATTCGCTGCACTACTAACCTCTTGTTTGTGGCTTGTATTCCATTTCAAATGTAGTATCAATAATATCCTCACTAACCAAAGCTTGTCCCTTTATTTCTTGTTTTTAATATTTTATTTTATGTTTCCACCTCGAAGATTTTGCTTTTAACCCATATAATTTGTACCAACCATAACATTTACAAATTATACAACATTTATTAATGTTTCTTTATTCGAAAATCACACCCATATCAAATTATGTATACATTTTTGAGTTGTTTTTTTAGTAACTAATTAAACAAATTACCAATTATTACTACTAGACACGATTCTTGCTGCCTCCTATATACATTTTTTTTATATAATCAAAACAGATATTTTATTTTAATTATCATAACAGATACATTTTAGTAGTAACCTTGGTATTTATTCCTATTCAGAATTTTCTTATTACAGATTAAGTTTGAGTAATCAATCATTATGCTATTATATTACTAACCAATAATAAGAAAGTTAATTTCATTATACTTTAACATGTATTTAGATCCATTAATTTGCTTATATCTGACTTCCAAATTTATTTGACTAAACTGTTTCTTTAGTATTCATTATTAAATTATCAAAGAATATAGTGTTACATAACATAATTCCTCAATTAAGAAAAACATTTTTAATAAACTCGTTTTATTTCAAATGTATTTTCTTAATTCGTTATTTAATTAATAAATTTTGTAGAACCCATCCAAATATCCTATTATCTAAATTAATAACAATCAACACCTATTTACATCTATCTATTTTAAAATTACTATAGAAACGAAATAATTAACTTTACCAACCAACAACATTTTATGCAATATTTACAGATTTTCATGTTTTCTAAGTTTTCCTTAATTTGATACCCTTTATAATTGTTATCTTGACTTTGTAATACTAACGTTTTTAATTCTTGAATTTCTTCTACGTTCTGCTTATTTAAAACTTCTTGTTTCGACAATCTTCCTTCCTCATAAATTTTCTCAATTCCAATCAGGATCTGTTTCGGTTTTTCATAGTTAGGTATATCTTTTCTACTTAAAAAATCTGCAACTACATTTAACTTTCCTGGCCTGTGTTTGATATCAAATTCGTATTGTTGTAAATACAATGCCCATCTGTATAACCTGTCATTATGGAAAGTTTTATTTTTCAAAAACGAAATCGCAGAATTATCCGTTTCAATATCAAATTTGTTCCCTGTTAAATAAAATTTCAGTTTATTAATTGCGAATATAATTGCCAACATTTCTTTCTCTGCTACCGTGTATCTAATTTCATACCCTTTTAATATTCTTGAGATAAAACATATGGGTACTTCTATCCCATCTTGAACTTGTATTAGTTCTGCTGCAATTGCTTGATCAGATGCATCCGTACGTAGTATAAACTTCTCTTCAAAATTCGGATATTTCAGCAATAATCCTTCATAAAACCTCTGTTTGATAGTATTCACTGCCTTTTATCTTTCTTCATTCCAAGACCATTTAACATCTTTTCTTAATAATTGCACTAATAGTAATGTCAACTCTGAGTAGTTACTTATGAACCTTTTGTAATAAAATTGAAAACACCTAATAACCCCCTTAATTTTTTTAGATTTGTTGGACGAGGTAAATTCTTGATTTCTTCAAGACGTTTTTCATTTATGGTTACTCCATTTCTACTTATTTCATATCCCAAATATTTTACATTATCTTGCATAAATTCACATTTTAAAATATTCAGTTTTAATCCATTTTTGTTTAATGTCTCTATTACAATTGCTAAATGTTGTAAATGTTGTTGTTCGTTTTTAGAAAACAATAAAATATCATCGACGTAATGCACACAAAAGTCTTCAAATTGGTTTAATATTTTCTGCATTGCTCTAACTAAAGCTGCACAAGAAGTCGATAGCCCAAATGGTACCACTTTAAAGTGAAAAATCTCCCCATCAATACTAAAACCAGTATATTTTCTCGATTCTTCATGTAGCGGAATCAGCCAAAACGAATTTTTCAAATCTAATTTTGTAAAAACTTTTTTATCCCAAATTCTGCTTAACAATCCATCAATCGTTTGTGGAGATTCGTATTGTGGCTTTGTTATTTGATTAATTCTGCGTGCATCCAAACATAAACGTAAAGAACCGTCACGTTTTTTTAACTACAACTAAAGGATTTATAAAATTGCTCTTTGAGGATTCTATTACTCCATCTTTTATCATTTTCTTAATTTCATTCCTTACTTGTTCTCTTAATGCAAATGGAATAGGATAAGATTTGCTATTAAAACCTTTCGTTTCGTCAACCTGCAACTTATGAATGTATTTCTGTGCTTGTCCTACCTTTTCATTAATAATATCTTTATTTCTGTTGATTATTTCTAGTATTCGGCCTTCATATTGCTTATTATTTTCAGCTATTTTCAAATCATTCAGCAAAACCCCCTTATAATTATTATCACTCTGTATATCACATATTACATTATTATTAATTATTATACCTTCCTTATACTTCATTGTATCTCCAATTTTATCTAATTGAACACACTTATTTTCTCGGCTGACACTATTAGTACAGTTCCAAGATTTTTTTACCCCTTTTAAATGAATACACTTTTGTGTTCCATCAATATGAATCCCTAATTGCTGAATTACATCAATTCCTAACACCATATCGACAGTGAGACCTTTTATTATAAACAATCTAACAAAATATTCCCATTGATTTATAGTTATCTTTACATTTAACACTCGGTTTGTGGTTGATATCTTTCTTTTGGTTGCTGATAGCAAATCTATTTTATTTACTTTAATTATATTCTTGTACAGGACATCTAAATTATTTAAAATTACTTTTTCATTTATTAAAGATGTGATCATATTTCATAATAGAATACTGTCTTCTTTTTAGTAGTACAATGGCATCATCTATCTTTTAATATTTAATATTCATAACTATTTAAATGCTAAAATACGTGTGGTTCTTCATAAAAAAATTTTTAAATTACTATTTACATATTTACAAGTTCCGAGTTTCCTTTTGTTATCTTAATACTCTTTTAAAAGTATTTTCAGTAGTCTTTTGAACATCCTTGTCTTCTTTAGATGCTTGTTTTATTTTCTTAATTTCATTCCTAACCTTGGTACTTCATTTTGTCTCAGCTTTTCTTTTAACTTCTTTGCTTCCTCCTTTAGTCGTCGTTTAACTGTTTCCTTCTTTGGTTTCTTCTTATTTTTATTGACATTAACTATATAACCTCCTGTAATTCTTCTTATTTTATAAAATCTATTACATCTTCTTAAATTTCCATTTTGAATTCCCATGCCTTCTTGTATTTTCTTCAATGAATCTTTTACCTCTTTTAACTTGGTCGACTGACTTTCTTCTATTGAGTTCACTCTGCTTTTATTATCTTTAATTTCTTCTTGCATCTGGTTACTTTGACTTTGTATGTGCTTTAACTTTCCATCTAACTCTTCTTTATCCTGTACTGACTTAGTTTCCATAATCTTTGTTAAATTTTCTTCTATCTCTTTGCGTTCCTCCTGTCTTTCTTTTCTCACCTCATTCTTGAGTTCCTCCTTATAACTTCCTAATGTTTCAGTCATCTTATTAATTTGTGCTTGCAATTCTTGCTTATTCTTGATTTGCACCTTATTAAATTCTTCTCTTAATCCCAATATCGATTCTTCCATCCTTTTTGCCTGTTCTTTTTGCTCCTCAATTGCCTGTTGCAAATCCTTTTTCAACTCTTCCGCATTCTTCGCAAAATCCTTCCTCAGCTCTGCTGTATCCTTATTACTTTGCTGCATCATTCTTTCCATTGACTGTAATGATTGCATTTGCATTTCCATTTGCTGCATCATTCCCATTATTTGTTTCATCCTGTCATCTTTTTCTGTATGTTCTTCCTGTAACCTTACCTGGTCTCCTTGTACTTCCATTTCTAGCTGTCCTTCTTCACCTTCTACTCCTGCGCTACTCGCCACTACTTCCATCTGTTCTGGTCCTTCTTCTTTCTCTTCTTCCACCTTCTTGCCTTTCCTTGTAACCCTTTTATCTGCCATCTTTCAGTTAAATTGTTTAAATATACCTATTTTTTTATTATAACCCTTTATAATGAATCGTATATCTTTATATTTGATTTACCAATTGAATCCGTTATCCAATACTTTAGTTACTCAAATTAAATGTCCTATTCTGTTACTCTATTTTTGCTCAAAAGAACTTAGTTATGATACCCTTTTACCTTTTTACAATTCTGTTCTTTTATTCGTGATTGTTAATTACAAATTAACCATAAACCTGGTTTATCAGCTATATTCAAATAAACGGGTTTGATTGTATTTTCTAATCTTACGTTTGACTTTTCAATTACCTGACATTGAAAATCTACATCAATTTGCTATGCCCTCTCGTTGCGGCGCCATAAAATTTGCTATGTTATGCTAGCTGATAAATTTATTTAAATTATCGTATTACTATTTTGCCCTTTATTTTTAACTTTCAATTCAAATCCGTATTTTACAATATTATTAATGAAACTCTCTCAGGTGGTTCACAATATCTAGTAACCCAATGATTGACTTGTCAAATTCTCTTTGTTTAATTGCCAGTTCATTGACTTTAAAAAAATTGACACCTAACGTCAAATTAATCAAAATTCAGAACGAATATCAAGGTTTTTACAATAAGATCTAATATGCAATTCTTTTACCAATCTCTTATGTAAGTATGAAATTCAATTATATTTTTATACCTTCTTACTAGTTATAGCTTTATAAATGTTTCATTTAACCTTTTAAAACACAAACCTGATTTAACACTTTGCTTGTTAATACTGCCAAAATCCTTCCAAACTGGATCCTCACTCCGACTGCACTCAAACACCTGCTGGGTCCTTATCCAAACTGCATCACCTGCGATGAATGTAAACTCCCAGCATCACCTTATTGCCATCCACTTCAAAACTTCCACATCCTATACTGGATTCCTGTCGTTGTCCCCTGCTGCTGTCAACTTCAAGTCTCCTAGCTCTTGTACTGGATTACTGCGGCTCCGATCCCTCTCTGGTAAGTGTCAGCATAAATCTTGTTCCAAATATGAATTTTTCTCTTTTTTAGATGGTCCTACGTCTTCAATGATACCCACAGGTTTCCAAAAAACAATTCGCTGCACGTACTAACCTCTTGTTTGTGCCTTGTATTCCATTTCCAATGTAGTATAAATAATATCCTCACTGACCAAAGCTTGTCCCTTTATTTCTTGTTTTTAATATTTTATTTTATGTTTCCACCTCGAAGATTTTGCTTTTAACCCATATAATTTGCACCAACCATAACATTTACAAATTATACAACATTTATTAATGTTTCTTTATTCGAAAATCACACCCATATCAAATTATGTATACATTTTTGAGTTGTTTTTTTAGTAACTAATTAAACAAATTACAAATTATTACTACTAGACACGATTCTTGCTGCCTCCTATATATTTTTTTTTTATATAATCAAAACAGATATTTTATTTTAATTATCATAACAGATACATTTTAGTAGTAACCTTGGTATTTGTTCCTATTCAGAATTTTCTTATTACAGATTAAGTTTGAGTAATCAATCATTATGCTATTATTTGACTAACCAATAATAAGAAAGTTAATTTCATTATACTTTAACATGTATTTAGATCCATTAATTTGCTTATATCTGACTTCCAAATTATTTGACTAAACTGTTTCTTTAGTATTCATTTTTAAATTATCAAAGAATATAGTGTATCATAGCAATATATATATATATATATATATATATATATATATATATACTGTCTGTTCTATAAAAAAGGCCCCGCCTTCTAGCTACTTTATTATTTATTTTAGACCCAATAAACCTTATATCAAATCAAATGGCACATAAAAACCTACATTTTAACACTATCAAAATTTTTATCTTTAATTGTTTTAGAGTGGTGACGTTACGTGCAATTTTTTTAAATGATACTGTATATATTTTTTGACATTTTCTGGTAGAGGTTTTTTTTCTCTTTTCAACAATATAAATATTTTATGCCCTTACATAAGAAAATTTTCGAGAAAAATTCAAAAACTTTTTTATCGGTGGGAGGCCACCATACAAAACTATAAACAAAAGTGTAACTCAGAAAAACAAAACAATAAACACTTTAGATTATTCTGAAATCTGACAGTTAAAGCGTTTGGCTACTATTTGTTTTGTTTTTCTGAGTTACACTTTTGTTTACAGTTTTGTATCATGGCCTCCCACTGTGAAAAAGTTTTGTAATTTTTCACGAAATTTTTTTTATGCAAGTGCATGAAATATTTATATTGTTGAAAAGAGAAAAAAAACCTCTACCAGAAAATGTCAAAAAATATATACCGTGTCATTTAAAAAAATTGCACGTGACGTCACCACTCTGAAACAATTGAAGATAAAAAATTTTTGATAGTGTTAAAATGTAGGTTTTTATGTGCCATTTGATTTGATATAAGGTTTATTGGGTCTAAAATAAATAATAAAGTAGCTAGAAGGCGGGGCCTTTTTTATAGAACAGACTGTATATATATATATATACAGGGTGTTACAGAAATGAGTGCAAATATTTTAACTAGTGATAGAGCTCACCAAAATGAACAACTTTTCTATCTATCATTTTTATTTAATCGCATATTTTTTCATTAATTTATCTCCCCTAAATTTGACGAGCCGTTTGGTAGGCAAATCTAAGTTAAAGGTGAACAACACTGGCATACTAAAACTGCATAGTTCTTGCACAAAAAACATAGTACGTTGGTGACCAGATGTGAACTAAAGGTTTTATCAGTACCTATGCAGTTTTTGTTGGTTTGCATATCAAAGAAAAGTTTTTTGTGTTTTGTGCCATTAAATTAAAATAGTATTCCATGCCTTTTAAAATAATATTGTTTTGAATTTTAACTCAGTTTTGAGGGCGTTTTCGAAAAAATTATAAATAGAGAAGTTGTTCAGTTTAGCGAGTTCTATGACAGGTTAAAATATTTGCACTGATTTCGATAACACACTGTATATACAGGTTTGTTACAAGTGGAAAATCATTTATTATTTGCAAGATTGCACGCAGCTCAATGGAACGGAAGTGGACTTAAACTGATAGACCAGGTGCCTATTTGCTACGGTAAATTTAGTAAGTACAAAAAATATTTGGTATTATTGGGTGGGGGCCACCGTGTTGTTTTCTTTATATATATTAACGATACAAGTTTGATTATGAGCATTTAACGCAACGAGTTTAATTGCCAAAACGAGGCAGTGAGCCGAGTTTTGCGGCCATCAAACGAGTCTCGTTAAATGCCATAAGCAAACGTGTATTATTCAATGTTTTATCTTCATCAATTAAATCTGGTTCAATGTATTTTTTTATATAAAAAGAGTGCGGTAATATAATATTACCGCACTGAGTGCGGTAATATCTATCCATTATCGCACGATAATGTGATAATGCGATAATAAAGCTCTTAACGATACTAAAATTCACTTCGTTAATATATAACAACACTGATGAAGATAAATTAATTTTACGACACTTCGTGGTGCGAGGGTGCCGATGACACACGCCACTTTCGGAAAATTGCACTGCTTGCCCTAAATCATGCATAAACTAGCTGCAACGCTCAGTGAGATGGGCGGGGTTCTTTTTTACATGACGAAAGTTTAGAGACAAGCGTGGCCACATATACAGGGTGTTGCCAAAAATGTGGAACGGGGTTTTTAAAGAGTCACGAATTTCGGTTGTACAACCCCCTAGTAGAAGTTTGAAGTCCAAAAGGGGTTGGTGAATAATTGCGTCAGTGCCCTCGAGTAGCGTGTGGACGCTAACTGGTTTTACATACGTACTGTTCACCTCGCGTGGCAGTAAACCACCGATCCACGTTATGCGATCAAAATTGGCACACTTTAAGAATCCAAAATTCACAATACCTGTAGAGTTTCTCCTGAAACCATTGTCCCCATGTGGCTGGAGGTCGATGCGAGAGCACCTGCGCGTCGAAACAGCGGGGTTGCAGGCGGTCTGCAGGCCTGCACGTGGCAACGGTGGCTCGAGGCTTCAGCGGTGGTTAATTAAACGATGGGAAACCGAATAGCAGAAGTTGTTTTAACCATGCCACAGGAAAACAACCGTTTTGCCGCCCCGCGGCCTTGGCCGAAGAGGGCGGAGTAAACACCACATGCCAAAACTACTTGAATCACTTATTTTGAAAAACCAGATAAGTCCCATAAAGCTTGTTGAGATAATAAAAACAACTGTCTAACTATTTTCAGTTGTCACTTTTTAATAGTTTTATTGTTAGTCAAGGTCAATGTGAACTAGTTAAAGAGTTTTTCACAAAGAAGCAAAAATATTCCAAATCAAAGATGAAAAAGCCGACTTGAAAAAATGGACATGTCGACTTTCTCAAATAAATTTTATTTAAAAAAATTACAAAATAGTCGTTAACATATTGAGAACATAATTCTATAGAGTCTCTGGCTCTTAATTCACCATCAACAGTGGGCCATAAAAGATTTCTTGGTAGAAAGTTTTGATTTCCTTATTGTCAAGTAGATAACTTGCTAACTTTTTTAATACTAACCATTTTTTTATTCTTAATAGGTACTTTAATATTGGGGTAAGCCGGTTCTGTACAAAGTAAGTTGGGTGTGCGATGTTTTGTTCCAACAGGAAACTTATAACTCACTAATCCATTATTCATCAATAAAGTGATATGCTGTAACAGTGCCTTTCAAGTTGTTGTTGTAAGAGAACTGCATAAACGTCGATATGTTGAATGGGATTCTTTCACTACGTTGTCCTACACACCAGGAATTTCTTTTATAACATCTGGGCCACCAACTCTTAAAAATCTTTAATTATACTGTTATCATTCTCTATGAGTTGCACCGTAAACTGTTTTTGTTACTTGCATTGATAAAGAGTTCATTTTTCTTAAGGAGTCTCTTAACTACCCCGAAGTCCCTGTCACATGGTAGGAATGAATAACCACGTATTGGGAAATATTGATCAACTGTCTTAAATTGCCCTATTTCTGTGAATACAGAAAACATTCTCACAGTTATGTGGTTTTTATTTTGTCCAGAACATCCATCAATGAACACATGCACATGTTGAACTTCTGGTGGAACATACGTTTCTATATAATTGCAACGAATGAGCAAACCTCATTGGGACTTTTTTTGCCATACCTTTGTGGTACATGTAAAAATATGTAAATCGCGGCAGGCTAGCTCATCACGATTAGCGGCTTGGTGGGTTATTAGCGTCACGAGACTTCATGAGCATATTTTAGGGCTAAGCGGAGGAAACGACATGCAGTCCTTAACAAAATTACTAAAATACAAATAAATATTGAGGGCGCGAAGGAGCCTTTTACATCAGATAGAAACGATAACTCATAAACTCAAAAGCGGCAGTCAATCGCCAGATAGTTCGAGGTAAGAGGGTCGCAGTAACAAAGAAGACAAGTAAATGGTAACAGTGTATAATATTGAACTAGAATAACAATGTATAATAGATAGCACAGCGGGTACTCATGGTGTAACTAATTAACAACAGGTAAAATAATGGTACTAGCCTAAATATCACAGATTCGCCTTATAGTCAGGATCACAGATTCGTACATACAATGAACGATCAAATGTAAAATTCCAAAGACTTACGTCTAATCAACAAACATAGTGCATAAAAAGGTAAAAGTTGAAATAAGATTCTAAGGGTTGAATATCATATAACTTAATTATACAATTTAAGCTTCGGCGAGGCCTGAGGGACGAACTCAACGAAAGTGTGCGTAAAACGGCACGCGAAATGCAAAAATGGGACGTTAACGTTCAAGAACGCATAAGAGCAACGGTAACGTTCAAGGGATTCTGAAAGAATCCTATCGAATCCGCTAGCAATTCGCATAGCTCAAAATGTCTGAATGTCGAAAATCACAGTAACATGCAACAGGGTCTGAAGAGAACCATCAGAGTAGAATTCAGCATTGCACAAGAAAGTCAACTTGCAAAGGTGAAACCTTCCCCTGCAGCTTCCATGAGGGATTCTTACTCCTCCTAGGAAAGTAGCATAGCTCTAGGCACAACTGGCTGCATAAGATGGTTACTGGGTCAAGTTCACGTACATAATGTATAGTCTGTTCACTAAACATAAAAACACAAAGTGGCCTTTGATTTATAAAATTTCATGAGTGTACTTCCAAAATGCATTTTTTGTCTAGGAATGTACTTACAAAAAGTTACTAAAACAAATAGGTTAAGAGTGTGACATTTAATTAGTATCTGTCATAACTACTTTTACGGATGTTAAACAAATACGGTGTTAGATACTATTGATGTAGCATTTATTAATAAGTATTTTTATTACATTTTATAAAAGTTCAGGCAAGAATTTCTAGAATAGTATGTACTTTGACACTGAAGTCACCTTTATGTAGGTATGGAAACCTTTGCAAAACAAAATACAGAATCCCTAACAGACAAATTTTACGTATATGCCAACTTCAAAAAAATTTAGATGTTTTTGTGTTTACTGAATGGTCTATAGTTGCCGGTACATAAAAAGCGCTCAAGCGATCACACAGAAGACATTCAATCGGTAAAACTGACCATATCCTTTTGACACAATACTAATGGCTACAAACCAATAGCGCACATTAAAGCGAATTCGCATAAATTGTAAAGTTGCGCGAGCTTCCAAATTGGTTTAAAACGTTTTAATTGTCGTTATCAATTTGTAGGCGCTATCACAGTCACAAGGAATGCGTGACATACAAACATTTGGAGCCAAGCGGAGGGTAAGAAAAACTTGATGAATTCCGTCAAGAGATCCTGCTGATTGTCCGATAGGTGGAAAACCGGTGAGTTGCGCAAGCTACACCGCGCCGCTCAATCCGCTCATCCCTATTTTCCGCCCGCACCAGTGTCACGTTTAGTCCCATTAAGATTTTTCTAGGTTAACGACGTGGAAGGAGATCGCGAAGAAATATAAAAGAGCGATGCCCGTTCAGTCCTCAAAGACATCTAACCCGCTCCTTTTAGAATACAGACCAGAATCTGAGCCACCCTTAAACCTAATATGATACCTCCATTGCCTAGGTTAG
>CALNHX010012562.1:1914-24132 GCA_940337035.1 Agriotes lineatus
CCCTAGTCTCATTGTCACACGGTATACAGGGTGAGTCGGGAGGAACGAACCAAACTCCAGGATTGTATTCTACACGTAAAAATAATGTAAAAAAACTCAAATGTTGTTATCCGATTTTCATTTGTTTTCTAGTTATAGCATTACAAAAAACTATTTTTTATGGAGAACTTAACTGTTTTTTGTAAAAAAATCGATATTTTTATTAATTTAAGACGTAATAACTTGCAAACAATGAAGAAATGCATCATTTATTATAAAGGCTAAAATGAAAATAATGTCTATATGGGGATTTTTTATGATGCTATAACTTGAAAACAAATGTAAATGAGTTTTTTTTACATTATTTTCTCGTGTATAATACAATCTTGGAGTTTGATCCGTTCTTCCCGACTCACCCTGCATATAAGAATTTTCTAGTCTTTAAATCAGTGCAGTTAGATATCTTTCTGTGTTTATGAATCTCTGCCGAACGGGTCCAAGTCTTTACTATATTCCCTGTGTGAAACCGCATAAGCCGTTCTGGAATTTCATTCTCAACCAACGGAACCAAGTCTTCTTATGTGAGACCAGATCAGACCGTTGGTTTGCATCCTTTTACATTGCTGCACCACTAAGAATTATCCTGTAACTGTCTAAATTAAAAACATACAGTCTACTACAAGGTCCACACTGAACAAGAAAGGAAGTGTTTTATACTTTAGTTCAATTTGTTTGTAGCTGTCGGTATGGTGTGTTATGGATTAATTCATTAATTATTACTTTTCAATCATCAGTAAATCTATTAGTTCATTAAGTTCTTTCAAATATTTTAAATTTGCAGAACACTGCAAAGATGAATTCTTTGGATCTTTGCCTCTGGGAAAAACTCATCCGCCGAACTTGTGTGGCATCGTGACGTGCAAAGAAAATGGCGAAATTAATGTTGACAGGTAATACTGAAAATACTATGTTGCCAACAGAGCCTGCTTGCTACTGCAGCCTAAGATTGAAACACGGCACATACAGTTCTACTCGTAATCTGTGTTACCTAACTTTTATATTCTTTTTTAGATGCGTGGCAATAATAGTGGCCCCTGGCACAAAAATCATACCAGAAGATTTATCCAAGCCTTTTCCCGAATGCTGCGAAAGAGCCATCAAGACGCCTCTTTAATTCAGTTCTGTTCTTAATTGCTGGTCAATCTATTCGCTGTTTTTTGGGTGTTAACATAACTGTGGCTCTAAATAATATGATTTAACAAAATACTGTTTCCATATTAGTGAGCTAGTAGAGGCTTAATCATTTGGCAAAAAAAAACAACAATTCTGTAAATATGTTATTGAATCAGTTATGCTCGTATGTCCAGGCGATATTTATTATTAGTGCATCCTTTCAATTTTACTTATACCCTATTTTGGTAGTAGTTTTTTACTGCAAACACAATTAACAGTTAGTATAAAAAACTTATATGTTTCACATTTGTTTTAGCTGGTCGTGTAATAACTTATCTTTTTTAATAGTAATTTACACATGTAACATGCTGTTATAAGATTCTAACTTACTAATTACACTTAATTGTATACATTGTTTAATTTGTGTCACAAACGTTATTGGTGCATTGACAAACAATAGCAAAAGTAAAATAAACTATATACCTATTTATCTATTTACATTTTTACCTCACATCTCATTCATTACACAGAAAATATTTGAGAAAACAAAAAAGTTTGTTTTGTATTTTTTAAGCCGAAAGAATGCATCATGTTTGTAAAGATCTACTAAGCTGTGAACTTTATTGATAAATTTATATTTGTCTAATTATTTGTCAACGAATACGTTTAAATTGAGTGGTGTAGCTTGAACAAGCGTCTACGTTCGATCAGCAGAGTTAAGCAACGCTGTCTTTGGTCAGAACTTGGATGGGAGTTCCACGGCTGCATCTCTCTGCGCCTCGTGGTACGGCTATCACGGAAAAAAGTTGGTCCCGGCGGTCATAACAACATCATGACAGTCGTTAGTGGGGTTGGAAGTCCTCATAACTGCACAGCGACGCCTATAATTGGCCTAACGGCTGTTGGCTGAGTGCGAATTAAATAAATAAATAAATAAATCGATTTTTGAAATGTTGCTCATTTGACAACATTTATGCAAACATCTCGAGATTAAATCCGGCATTGAAAGAAATTACGATAAACACTTCCCCTAACTTCTTCGAAGATTTACTATTCTGTAAAAAAGCAAACATTTTCTAAAATGTAAGTACTTGTACTTGTAACTTGTTGATATCGTGCATATGACGGGTGGCCCAGCGATCAAATGATCGCTTCTCAGGTGACCCGCCCGGGTTCGATTCCTGACTACTCTAGAAGGATTTTTAAATTATACGCTTCCTGGCTACCACGCCAATACCTTTAATAGTCGCTAACCCCTAACAAGGAAGCTCCTCTTCCATTTTGACGGGCAAGGCTAGCCACCTACCCGACTTACGGGTAAAAAGGGCTCGTATAACCACTTTGCGATTAAAAACAGCCAACTGGCATACAATAAGAGGAGGAGAAAGATCCTACATATGAAAATTGAATCATTTCTAAAAAGTACTTACGTAAACTTAAGAGTTTTGATTATTGTCGAGGTTGTAACTTATATTAATAACAGTAGTTTAAACGCATTTTAAAGCTCTTTGAATCTTGTTAGAATATTTTAAATTTTTACGACAGCCGTGGTGGAATTGCTTACTTCTGCACAGTAGTTGAATTTCATCCCGCCCGTTTTGTAAGACGTTAAATAAAAACAGCGCTCGGGGGTGAGCGATTGCAAATTTTGTCTTGCCCTCTTCAGTCGAGGATTTAACATCTTAGCGACCTCATCATTACGTGTTGCCTGCCCAGCTCATGTCACGTTGTGTAAAAAGCTATCATGACTCGAACAAATCAAAGGTAGCGTTGGCCTTGCTGTAGATGTCGTCTAACGGCCCTTTTTGATTTTGCCGTTGGCGGCTTAGATTCTCCTTGTGAATGCACACCTACTTTTTTTTATTATTTATTACTAGCTCAATGAGATTTTGGAAGTAAAGCTAACTTCACTCTGTAGTTTTCAAAAGCGACGCGAGGTCGAAATTTCGAAGCGGCGTGCACTTCCCCATTAATTCTCGGCGAGCCAAATCGACAGTTCCGTTTCATGAGGTCCTTTGGAGATCTGTAACCCCATGCTTTATTCCAAAATCATCGAGTATTAAAAGGCATTCACAGCTTTTCTGGCTCCAGCGTCGTGGTATTTTCCACAAAATGCAGGTCGTCACAATTAAATTTTTTCCACTGCATGTGCCCTCAGTCTCAGGTGAGCTTTAATCCCTTTTGATGTAGCGTTGCTAATTAGGCGATTTGCGTTATAGAACCATTAGAAAACGTTATGAAACGTTAGAAAACGCTAAAATTCGCTAAGCCCCTTTCGCTGCAATCGTTGGGCTCGTATACTGAATTTGCCCTAGAACATCTTAGCTGGTACATCCGGACATTTTGCTCTCGATGAATTTCGGTTTTGGCGACGCGTACTGCCTCGGATAACCATAGTCGTAGCTGCGTTAGAGCATTAGCTCTATTTTATAATGTTTAAAATTAATTAATAGTTGTGAGTAAAATAGTACCAAGATAAGTTTCCTTCACAGCGTTTAAGGCAGCTAGCAAAAGGTATTTTATTTTATTGATTCATGATGCGTTTTATGTTGATAAGTTTTTCGAAGACCTATCGACAGACTTGCGTTATATTCCTCAGGTAAGATTTAGCTTTTTTACTAACTCTGGTAGGCTGTAGTCAGATAGAGAACGAGCTTTGCTGACTCCTGCGCGTAACTATATTATGATTATAGACAATGATACTATGAAATGCGCAATTCGTTTTTGAGCTAAAATTTCAATAATTTGATTTAATATTAACATGTAACCTTCTGAGTCGTTTTGCATTCAGTGGCCCATTTTAATATTTGTTTCCATTATTTTTCATTGTAACATTTATCCCCAGGTTTTTATTTTGACTCGACAAACCTGGTTTAACTTGTATGCGTTCAAGATGCTATTTATTTTGTTGCTGTTATTTAACTACTTTCAAACAGTGCAATTAGTACAGCTTCATTGTCATCCCCCACTATTGGTATTTTATGTTTTATTTGATCCAACGTGCTCATTTTTTAGAGTATAGGTTAATGCAAGCTAGAAGCCGTACAAGGTAAATGAGTTTCTTTTAGACTGTGAGTTCAACTGTTTTTTTGTTGTTGTCGTGGTTGACAACCGGTGTCCTTTTGTATTTTTCTGCATTTTATTTCATTTATTAACATTAAGAATCATTACCTGATCATTGTCCACGACAACAATAGCCGAGGGTGTTTGAGCTAGCCCGGGTTATGTACCCCTCTTGCTGAAGAGCGGTACAAGGAGACTAACAACCTTCAGCTTCTAAGTGAAAGCTGCAGAAGAAGAAGCCAATACGTGTACAACAAAATTAGTGCACATTCCTTTAAGATGGTTATCTTGAAATCAGTAAAATTGATAAGTAAATATTTATGTTCTGCAGTAAATAATTAATAGTATTTCTGCGATCAGTAGACTAAGCACAACCCCTCTCTCGTATCCCTCTTTAATATAATTACCAACAAAGACGAGATACACCAACACATTCAGTAGAAGGGGACCCTGCTTGTTGTGAGTTACTGTCTCGGGCATCTTAAAGTCAATGCTGATAATAATTTTTTAAGCTCTCTTGGTCGATGACAAGCCAGTTCTTAATTTCACAACAAAGGATAAATTATTTTTGGTTAGAAAATAAAGCTATTTACGATAGCACAAGATATTTTTTTTTTAAAATAACGTTTTTTTATTTTCTGAAAATGTATGTAACATGGAAGTATAATAATCCTAATAGTTCTGTTTCTTGAATTTAAAATTGTACAATTAAACTAACAATCAATTAAATTAAACAGTTTTTAAATTTATTCGTTTATTAATTCACAATCGTTAGCCTCAGTTTTAAAACAAAAACAACATTATAAATGTTTAAACTGTTTTCTAATGTACAGTAGGTCACAAAATTTATTTAAAATATGAGACTATGCACTCTCACACGACCTAGCCCCCTTACGAGAAATAATACCTCCAGTTTATATTTAGAATAAATATGTTTATTATGATGTTTATTACGAGAAAGTGCTACATAGGTGCACCCTGCTGCTAGCTTTCGGTCCCCGATGTTTACAACTACTTTGGGCAGAGTGAGCCCCTGGGCTTTCCAATGGCGCGATCCTTCGGACAAGGAGTATTAGGGGACAAATCTGTATAGGTTACTGTCACGATAGCACCATTCAGCAACCCTTTTTTAACTCATAAAATCGTTCTTAGCATAACTCTGGATCCCACACATAGAGTGATTTTTCCAGGTCTTGAGTTTATTTGATCACTAGAAGCACTGGCCGCCTCTTTATTGTTATTTTCGACAGGTATCTTGGCAGTTGTCCGATTCAAAAATTTCAGTTTTTGTAAATTATAATTCTGAACTGTTTTCTTCTCTGGAAAGAGCCGGATGCTGTCTGTGAATGGCAATATTTCAGCTGTCGTGAGCTTCCTATTCTGTAGGCTCATAAGTAGCATACAATCATTTTCCGTTCTGTCCTCATGCTGAGTCTGTCTAAAAGATAACGGAACTCGTCCTGTTCTTTTCTCTGTTATCTATAATATGTCGATAAGAGCTGCAACATGGGATGGTAAAACCAACTGCCATTCACCCCAACGGCGTTACGATTATCCTGTAACAAGATTTTGCCAGTTTAACACGTCAGGAAGATATTCATTGATTAAAGCGATGACTTGGTGAATTAGGTAAGATGTTAATGAAATGGACTCCACAGTCTTTAAAATCCCTCTAAACATTTCCCCCTGAAGTTTAAAATGAGGCACAATATCTTGGCTTGAATACAGCGTTGTGTGCGACGGCCCAAGCTAGTGTCTCTAAGGACTTACCTTCTGATTGATTTCCTGTAGCCGCTAAAACTCCTTACACAACAACAAATACCATAAGAGAGTGTTGCATGCAGTCACCATAAAAGAAAATTACGGATTACTTTATTCCGGTTATATTACATTTTAATACATACGACAGTGACCGCCAAAAAATCGGCATAATATGGAAAAATAGTATATTACTTCACAAGGGATGTAGGTAAGATTTACACTACCGAGGACCGTTTGATGCCCGAGTGAGCGAAATGAACGAGGGTAGTAAGGTTCGAGGTAGTGTAAATCTTCCTACATCCTGTGTAAAGTACATAATTTTTTTCACTACCAATATTTCCTTTTGTAAAGTAAATGGTAGGTAATAACCTGGCGTAAAATTATGACATTTGCTAAATTATAGTAGCCTTATAGCGCTGTGACGTTTTGTTTGACAGTTGTAAACGCACTGTGAAAAAATCTTAGAAAAAATTCGTGAATACGATTGCAAATGCGGTTTTGTGAGCTTTGTGATTGTATTCTGATTAAAAATGAATAATAATACGAACGACAATGGTTTTCTTCGTGTTAACCAAGTGGCGGCATCTTGTCAGTTGTAATACATGCGGGATGTAAGTAATTCACTTCTCTAGGGAAGTAAGTACATTGTCATGGAAACTGTAACAACTTTTGTAAATGTAGCATACATCCCTCAAACTGGACAGTGAAAAAAAATATTTTTGATTTAACAAAAAAGTTTTTACGTCAATAACTTGTTGTGTCTAGAAACCTATTTAGCCTCTATTATATATACCGAATGATTTTTACTTATTTAGAAAATTGAGTATTTCGAAATTGACAAAATCCAAAGTGCCATTTTTCGAAAATTAAGTAATATTTAAATGAGAATTTTTTAGAGTGTGTTATTTTTAGCTAACTGAACAATGTCAAGGTCAGGAAATAGCTATTTTTTTACTTTTTATATTTTTCAAAATTTCTCATACCAAGACTTCATATTAAAATACATTGTTTTTATGTGAAGACTTTAAAAATTATATAAAATGTTAATTACTTCTTTACATTTATTTTATATTTACCAAAAAGTAGTAAGTTTGCATAATTTTTACGTTTTTGATGCAAATTCTAATTAATATCTATTTAAATGGCTTCTAGAAACTGTAATCTAGCTCTGTCGATGAATTACTGTTACAAAAATCCTGTAAATGTTCTTTTACAGTTGTCTAAATAAGGAGATATTTCTTTATCCAATTTACATGTTCTAAAAAATCACAGTTCCGCGCTAAAATAACTGAACCCCGGCCGTGCGCGAAGTGGACGAGTTTCTGCTGCGTTATAAAGCAACATACTATTCTGGCCAATTTGTGATGTTTACCCTGTATCTTTTAGGTCCCATTTTTGCCAATGATAACGCCTTACCTTTGTGAAAATTATTAACTGTATTTATTTCTCAGATAAAGCAAAACTAAACAAAATTATATTTTTAAGGTGCCCACCCTGCATATACCGGGTGGCCATAAATATCTGATATCACATTACCTTTGGAATCAACACCGCTTTATTAAAGTGATGAATCCAACTAAACTAAATGTCATCACAACTAAAATTACTATCTGTCAAAAATTATTACAGATTGCAATAAGTATTGAAATTAGAACAGGAGCTTTTTATAATCGAGTCGTAGGCTAAACTGCAGAATCTGGGGCACATTCCCCTCCTCTTATTTGCATTTTATTACATTTCATACCAATACTTATTATAATTGAAATATGTATAATGCTAACCAACATTTATAAGTAGCTAATTCCATGGCTACCGGCATCTCAGATGTTTATGGCCACCCGGTATTTCTCCCAAATTTTTTTGGTCTCATGCCAGGTAGACATACGAGTATAATATGCATGCAAAATATCGTCTTCCTCCAACAAATAGTTTTTGATTTAGGTTTTGATTTACCGCCGACAGACAGACGGAATTGAGAAAACTTGTTTTTCGTCATCTAGGGACCCTGAAACATGAAGATCTGAAGAAATCTCGGAAGGTCTTTTCGACGAGGGAAGTAAAAAAGAAATAAAAACAAAATAACATTCTTAAACATTGTGTTGCCATTCGTGTTTTCCTACAATATCTTATCACTAATATACTAGGAACTGACTAAAAATTAAATATACATAAAACATAAAAATAAATAATTTACGTTTAAAACTAATAAAAAACACAAACGCACAAAATCCTTCCCCTATCTAGCGTTGGTTTTTAAAGTCAACTAAAAGGTCAAAATAAATAAATACAAACACGACCAATGCCCAATATTGTAATATATTGACATGTCTAACTACTCATATATTAACACAATTCGTTAAAAACCCCACACAAATATTTAACAACTGCTAAATACGTAGTTCGACAGCCAAGCTGCCATCATCAGTAACTAATAAAACTAACATAGCAAAATGACAACGATATACTCGTGACCAAATCACAAATGGGCTTGGCTGGTTTTTAACGAATTGTGTTATTTTCAAACCACAGACTTCAGCAGTATTTTTTTAACTAATATATTAGGAACTGTATTAGGAAGGAACTTTGGAAATTCAGGCATATTCACATGTAAGTACATTTACATTCGTAATAAAATACAGAAGAAGAATTTTACTCAGTTTTACCAGAGTCGTTTTCTTGCTTTTAGATTTCAAGTTTAACTTTATCACTTAGTTCGTTTAAGAACTTTTTAAGTGAAAATATTCTTCAGATAGTTGTGTAAATCGTCTAGAGAGGGTGTTTCTAACTATCATGTACATACGGAAAAAGGTAATTCTTTGGCTTATTTCATGACTAACAATTCATATAAACATAAGTTCTGTTACAGTATCAAACTGTTTTAACGACACTCACGGGCAGCGTCGGACTGGCAAAATTTGGCCTACCGGGCAAAGGATGCATGTGGCCTCCACATGTAAAAATAAGAGGAAGGGGGGAGGAGGGGGGGATAAGAAAAAATATTGATTCTAATAATTTTAAAATTTAAACATGAAACAAGGTTACAAAAAATTAAATAGGTAGGAGTTAGGTAATTATTATATTCTTACGAGTATCAACTTTGAAATTCAAACAAATAACGAAAAAATATTCTTTATCTATTATGATTTATAAACTTTGAGTTTGGAACAATTATAACGAAAAAATATAAATAATTATGATCACAAGCTTTGACCTTATAGGAGCTTTTACACTCTATTCCATTATAACAATTATACTTAACAATATGGATCACATCAATAATTTTGATTTTAAAGAGATTGATTTATTTGGCAACTTGTCACTGATTTCGTCGAAATTCAAGCTTTGAAGTAGATCACACTCCACATTCAAAATTAGAAAACATTCTAGCCTTTCTTGTGATAAAGAAACTCTTAGCTTACTTTTGAATATTTTCACTTTAGAAAATACGCGTTCACAGGCTACTTGGGTGAGTGATAATGTCAGCAAGTATTTGTAGGCTAAGTACAAATTACTATATGTAATGTCGTGCAAATTATATTTGTGTAAAATTTTAAAGCAACAATTCATACAACCCGCACAATCACTTTTTGTCCCCTCACCAATGCAAATATTTAATTGAAGACTTGGATCTTCTTCAGTGTAATTTTGTTGTCATCACTATTAGTGTCGTGATCAGGGGTCGTGATTGGTTCAGTCACAGTCACCATAGGCTGGAATTGTTCTTTTTGTAAAGTGAATTTTTTTTTAGAGAAATGATTAAATTTTTGTTTTATGATGTCTTGTAGGATGTTTCTCAGCTTTGAAATTGCGACAAAAGCGAAATCAGGAACAGTTTCTCCGTTTAGTTGAGCAGTATTTTGAAAAGTACTCGGATCAAAGAAACTGAAAGTTCTGTAAACCTCTTCATTTTTAGTGAATCGGTCTTACATGCTTTGCATTAATTGATTAACAATCACTTTATCAGTTCCCACTTCAAATTTTTCAATAGTAATATAACAAGGGCGAGACATACTTACCGATAATTTTGCACACGCCAAAGGTGGAGTGCTGGTTGCAATGAAAACTGTCCCGAGGGCAGTTTTCTAAGTGCAATCAACACGATGACTCTTGGCACGGGCAAAATTATCTGTAAGTGTGCTGCCCGCGTTTATATTTTGAAGATTATTCAACTCACCCCCTTTATGTTAACTATTAACCAATCATAATTTAGTATTTTTGTTATTTGCACCAATGAGCGTAAACTATACTGACAATTTTCATTGGTGAAAATAATCGACAATTTTCACTAGTGGTATAGTGAATTTTTAAATAAATGTGATTTTTATTAGAAAAAGTCAATATTGGTGTTCTATTACTATAGAAATTGCGTAGTTTGTTGGTAGATTTACTGAAAACTAATTTGAAAAAGTAGTTTGGTTCATTGAATAGTCTCTCGAATACCATTCTTAGTCAAAGTTAAGTAGAATATTTTTGCGGTGGTATCACTACTCATGTCCTTTGCGCTTAAGATTAGTACTCGTGCTAGCGTACTCGTCCTAATCGAACCTAAGCCCAATTGACATTCGTGATACCACAGCAAAAATATTCGACATAACTTTGAGTACTCATGGTATTGTGATTATTACACAAAAGCCGTATACGATTTATGATTTAAAATTGATCTAATAATGTCAAAAACCTCAAATTGCTTGTTTCTTACACTTCTATTTCTAATTATAACACCATCTACGAGGTCGATAATCAGCACTAGGGAGCTTATCGCTTGATAATCATCCCTAGGGCGTTTATCAGGTAATTAGTTCGGGATTGGTCGATTTTCAAAAAATGCATGGTTCTCATTGGATGATATCAGTCATGTGACAGTTGTGTGTAATAATCATTTAAATACGCGTTCTCTGTAATTTAATCAAGGAATTTTGTGACTGAAGCTGCGGGAATTCCACAACTACTAAGAAATAATAGATGCATGATGCATGCATGCACAAACAAATCTGGGACAATACTTTGACACGAAGTTTGGATTTTTTTAAAAATTTGTAAAAACATTTCTGCAGTTTCTCTTGTGTTTATGTTTTGAAAAAAATATGTGTGGCCTCCAAAATGGATTGGCCTACCGGGCATTTGCCCGGTTGCCTGGTGGGCCAGTCCGACACTGCTCACGGGTGCGGGAGTGCCAAATGCTTAATCAAGTCCCAGAGATGTTAACACTTACCCTAGAAATCTCTACAAACAGGCTTAAAGGCCACGGCTTGATACGCTCAGGGAGATGAACGTGCTCCTAGAAACAGTACACCACAGGGCAAGCGTGACGGTAGGTATAGGGTGTTGCAAAAGAAATGGGAGCCACAAGATTCAATCGGGGATACCCACGCTTAACCAAACCTTGAAGGCCAAACGGGGTGTGATACCAATACTCGACCTCACGAACCTCGACGATGCAGCGGCAAGCGTCGCCAACTTACCTGTGACGCTTAAACACTCAGGCTTCGCCGTACATATATCTTTACACAGTAACCTGAAAGTGGGAATGCACAGACTCGTCGTAAATCATAAGACCTTATTCAAAATACTGGTCTATTGGTCTCACACATATAAATTAGCGATACACAGAACGATAAACACAAATATGGACTAAACTATATAGCCCAGCTGGGAGACGATTTAATTATAGCTATAATTAAATTAGCACATGAAATTGGTTATTACTAGCGTCGGCCAAACGGTATTGCCTTAGCAAACAAACCTGCATAAATTAGGCCAGCACAGATGAATGAATTTGGTTATCTACAGCATCGGCCAAACGGTCAAGCAATTTTGCGTTTACAAGCAAATACAGCGACAAGAGTTTGATTAGTACTGTTAATTACATGCTACCTAATTATTAATGTTAATTACATGCTACCTGATTAGGCCGCCGAGCTTTGGCGTCACGGCGCTGCGGCTAGCGGCTCGTCAACTGCAGCAAAGGGACTGAAGGAGGCGTGGGAGTCGAGCGGCACCTGCAGCTAATCCACCAACGTGGCGAGGTTGAATTACGTCCCCCTTGGGGACAAACAAAACGGCGGGACCGAAGATTTGTACAGCTTTGCGATACGAATCCCAAGTTATGGGAGAATGGCCTCTTCACAGCCCTACGAGATCATGCAAAAACTGACGGTCACACTGACACACAAGGCACAACAGCTCACTCCACTAGCAAAACCACCTCTCGCTTTGACAGCCTGATCCGAAGTCCTTCAACGAAGCGATCTTTTTGCCCCAGACGCCTCAAGCGTGTCTGCAGCTGCAACCAATGGGCGGGCAGTCTGCCTCGCGTGATGACCGCGAAGCAAGTCGGGCGCGAGAGAGCTCGACTGAAGTTTTTATTATTCACGGAAGGTATCTCGCTTGTTCCAGTTGGCTATGTTTTGAAAATTGATGTAAACGGAATAAAGCAAAAATGCAGCTGCCACTACGACGGCGTAGAGATTAGAGCGGTTTCGCTAAACCTCTTTGAGAACCAAAAGGGGTGTGCGCGTCGCTTTCAGAATTTTTAGCTGCAAATAGCTGAAGGGTTATACGGTAAAATATGATTGAAAAGAAACCTATATACAAGCTAACTCGTCAACTCTGTACCAAAGCTGCTCCAATTGGGTACGTCAATATTAAAATTAAAATGTCCTAACAGTCTGTTTTTTGTTTATAGCTTATGCAATTTTCGAGATATTTAGCTCAAATGTAGAATACAGGTTACGCTCTAGGGATTACATCATTGGGCATGCCAAATGGTTGTGAGAATCTACAGGGAGATATGCACTGCCATTTTGACGATTACCTTATATAGTTTTCTAAAAAAGGTAAAAGTATTATCGCACCCAAATAATTGCCATTATGATCTACGCCTTTCTTTCCATTACTGTCCCTAAATGCCAACTCTGGTGTTGCTAAAAAATGTATAACGCTAACAATCGTTTATAATACGTAACCGAGCTCTGTAGTTTAGTTGTTAGCACGTCTACTTATCATTCGGGAGGTCATGGGTTCGATTCCCGCGACCGTCTGCCCTGATTCAGGTTTTTAGGTGGTTTTCCTGAGTATACAAAGTACTTTCTCTGCGGCAAATACCGGGGCAGTATTTCTCCACCTTTCCTAGCCTTTCTTACATTCTCCACCCCTCCCTTCTCTTACCAATCCTATAACTCCCGTCCCTATAGTAGCCCGTCCTCAGTTGGGGAATTGGAATTTCTTTGAACCCTTCCCCTCCCCACCCCCTTCAATACGTTAACCCAATATTCCTTTCCATAGTTAATTTATTTTTTCTACTCACTGTATAGAAAGTCGGCTTTTGCGCCCTAGTTTTAGGAAACAAAACTGTAAATTTCTAACCTGCGAGAGTCAATTTTTTTTAACTCCCGGCGGGAGCCAATATTTTGTGCTCCTAAATTTGTGTTTATGTCACCATGAATATCACACCAAAGCTTTACAACGTTATGCTGATTTGGAAATTAGACAAAATGACACTACAGAAATATAGAGTCACTATAATGATTTCCTAAAGCAACATTTTTGAAATTTCACGCAACAGAACATGCGTTCCAAGAAAAAATCATAGATATATCACTGGAGCAAAGGTTCATTTCCTCCCTTATGTAGTACGATATATGAAATCTAAATTACCCGCCGACTTGACGACTTTGGTCCGCTCTACAAGTCGTAATTTTAGTTGCATTTTAATTTATAATAGGTCAAATTGCAGGTATTTTAAATCTCTACAAGTTTTATAATAACTACTTTGTCGCTAAATAAGTTGAGAAACGAAATACAAGCGAAGAAGCGCGAAAAAATCTCGGCCCGTTCACGCTTTCCTTTCGAGTTCGATATCTCGACTAATATCGCTCGTGCGTGGAAAAGTAGTTGAACATAAATTGTAGAGCACACAAAACTCTAAATAAAAGGTCCACTTGATTTTCACGTACCGCTAACGTAAACTGAGTTATTGCACAAAAATCAAACGCATCTATTTTTTAAGATAGCGGAAATAGCACATATGAAATCTGGGTCGACAACTTGAAGTTAAGCTCTGATGAACCCCTCCAACACGGCAAAAAAGAAATTTCAAATTTCGGTTCACTTTCAAGCAAAAATGACATAGTGACTGGACTATTATCATAATATACTATTATGCGAACTGCTTAGGGCTCCCAGACGTCAGGAGATGGCCCGACATGATAATATGCTTACTTCGTCGTCGTGCCAACTTTATTAAATGTGAGTAATACAAATATCGTATGTCACAGTTGCTTGTACATCGATGTTAGCCCTCCAATGGGTTGTGTTAAACCTGTTATGACGGTATGACCACTGTTTTTCCTTAACGGTGTTTTGTCTAATAATGGAAAAGGAATGACATGCATCCATTAACAAAGCTGAGATCCAGAGGAAAGGAGGTTGCACATGACATTTGACGGAAACTGAAACGGCTGCCACGGCCTACTGAATTATTTGAAAAACGTCACTTTGACGTGTGTTATACAATTCAGCAAGCCATGCTAACAGCAATTCATGACTGCATTTCCTATTTTGATATATTTTGTGCAAAATACGCATTGCCAAACGAACCTCCATTGCACTGATATTGACCTTGAGTTTGTTCAAAACGCATCTTATAATACTCCCTGCTTCTATAATTTGAGGACCAGCTTTCCTTGCAAATTCTGGTACCATCATTCAAATGTTACAAGGAAAACCGATACCATTGGATATGGAGGAACTTTTAAGAAGCAAGAACTATTGTGAGCACACTTGATGAAAATCATTTGAGTGGTTTCACGGAAAATCCAATTTCCATTCGTAATAAGCTAAGCACTGAAAAGAAACTCGCATCCGAGATATCTTCTTTCCTGGAATTTTTAGGTAGATGGGATATCACTTTTGAGTTATAGTAAAATGTCTGTAAAAATTATTAAAATATTTAGCAATTTTTTTGAAAATCGTACGACACTTATTAATGACCAATAGAAAAATTAGTTCTCGAGCCGTATCCAAGACAACAAAATTTCTTGGAAATTTTTTATAGGTAGACATTACTTCTTTTTGGGGTTTGTGTCGTTACGATTTTCTTACCGAATCTGCATTCGAGCATTAATTCATATCCGGAAATTATTTTTCGTGCATTCAACAACGTCCTAATTTGCCCTAGCGTCCCGCTCGGTCAAATTAATACAACGTTGTTAGAAGGCACTCAAAAAAATTTCCGGAAAGAATTAATGCTCTTATGAGATTATATGTGAAAATATATTAGTTGCTTGCTTACAATTTTTGAGGTTTGCGGGTCTTCTGCCATCGAACGCTGCAACGCAATAAAATCAAGACCTAGTACCATTATTCCAAAGCTTCGTAGAACATCTCTATAATTTTTTTAAATAATACATTGGTAACTATCGCGGATATGTGTGGAATATACATAAAATAAAATTTCGCCTAGTCGTTTCGAGAGGCCTCGTTTAGTTCGGTCCATTATACTCTGTTCACTATAGTCCTGGATTGTCAATGTCAAAATCCAATTAAAAACAATCCTTTATATCATGGTTAATACTTTTAAGTCAAGCTATGGGCAACTAGAAACAATTAATAAAGCTACTAATGTCAAAACTATAAATTATAGGTTATATTTCGAACTGATTTAAGCAAAAATAAATAAAAGATGCCAGGTAACAAAAACCCAGATTTTCAAAATTACGCTTTTGCGTTGTCCAACCTAGTAGTAACAAAAAAACCAATAGAAATTCAACAGTGCTACCATAAAACGTCATTTCTGACAATCCGGGACCATAGTGAACAGAGTATACAAGACACGTTGCTAATATTATACAGTGTGTCCCAGATCGAGTGAGATTGCATGGGTAACTTTCTTATCATTGAAGATGGAGATTTGGTTAAATGGGCAATGTTTTGCAGTTTCATATGCTGATTTCAAATCTCTTTGAAAAAGTTCAAAATGTCGAACCCGTCACAAGTTATAAAAAAAAACTAAAAACTGTCATTTTCTTGTATGTCAAATATCTTCGTAAGTAACATGTGATCAAAGGTTAGATTTTGCATCAGTTTTGACACAGACTGATGCAAAACCTAACCTTAAATGTCTATTTAATATTATTTATCCATACAAAATTGGAACCCCTATTTTACCCCTTTAGTGGTTGAATTTCGAAATATCCTTCCTTATTCCTTGTATACATCATAAAGGGAACCTCTGTGCAAAATTTCAGCTTTCTAGGTTCAAGGGTTTGGGCTGGGCGTTGGTGAGTGGGTAAGTGAGTGAGTCAGGACTTTCAGTTTATATTGTTATAAGAGATACGGAAAAAAAGTTTCATATGAAAGTCACTGTTTTCGATGAGACCAATTTAAAACTGGTGTCGAATAAGAATTCAAGATGGCTGCTTTTGAGGTACTCCTATCAATTTCCTTAAGTTAAATGGGAGTCATATTGAATGTTTAGGTTACTGAATAGAATTTTTTATTCTCTTTTCGACAATGTAAGATAACGTATGATTGAATTAAAATACCAGTAAAATTAATTGTTTTACATTTTAATCAAGTAGGCTTACATGGATCAAAACAAAAACAAACTAAATTTATTTAAAAATCAAAACGTAATCCTGATAATCACATGAAATGATCAAAATGCTGGCCATTGTTAGCCAAACATAGTTGACACCATTTAACGACACGACGGGGTACTTTACGCAAACTTTGTTTTTGTTTTTCATCATAGCTACTTACCTACTTGATTATACATTTAAAAAGTAATGTCACGATGTTTTTTGTGGTTCAAGTACTTAGTACTAAATTAACATGTTACTAACTATTATAGAAATTACATATAAAGCTTTTCTAAAATAAATTTCACCTAATTTTGTTTGGATCCATCTAAGCCTACTTGGTTAAAATGTAAAAACAATTAATTTTACTGAAATTTTTTATTCAATCATATGTTATCTTACATCGTTGAAATTCTATTCAGTAATCTAAAAATCCAATATGGCTCCCATTTAAATTAAGGAAGTTGATACAAGTACCTCAAAAGCAGCCATCTTGAATTTTTATTCGACACCAATTTTAAATTGGTCTCATCGAAAATAGTGACTTTCATATGAAACTTTTTTTCGTATCTTTTATACTTACGAAGATATTTGCCTTACAAGAAAATGACAGTTTTTAGTTTTTTTTTAATAACTTCTGACTGGTTCGACATTTTGAACTTTGAACATTGCCCATTTAACCAAATCTCCATCTTCAATGATAAGAAAGTTACCCATAAAATCCCACTCGATGTGGGACACACTGTATACTCTCGGCATATGCATCGCTTAGTATGCCATATGTTCTCACACATTTTTTTTAATAAGAGATTTCAGATGTTTCCTCCAATGAAATTATTTACTTCTCACCACATCAACGACTACCACGATAAAAAGTTAAGAACTATAGATAATTTTTTATTGTTTCTTAACAGTTTAGTATGAAAATGTTACATATTCAGGACTTCTAATTCTTGAAGCAAAGTTTTCTAAAATTTACTCTCATGTCACTCCTTAAATTTTCTATAAAATTGTTGGTGGCTATATTATAAAACTTTAGCCGTCTTCTTAGGAAATGTGTCACTTCTTTGGATTTCGCGAGTTCTTTTGCCATGAGAACAGATTGCTTGCCACACTCAATATTTTTGAGGAATGTTTGCTAGTTTTTCAGCTACATTTCCCTTATTGTATGCGATATAATAGTTTAAACAATTGTTTAAAATTTACTTTGCAGAAAGTTTCACCATGTAGAACCTCACAGACAAATTTATTAATAAAATTTATATAGTGTAATGAACCTTCAAGTATAGTTATATAAAACTGTTTTTAAATTAAAATTGCCCTTTTCTATAAAGAATGTCAATAATTCTTATTCGAGATAGCTCTTGAAAAGCAGGGGTGAATTCCTTTATCTAGTTAACTGATTTCTGAAAAATTGATGTTCTAATATTTTTAATCTCATTCGCGCAAGTCACAATAATTTATGTTAACCAAATGTCAAAATAGATTTGAAATTCAAATGACATATAGCCGATCATTACAATAGTACACAACAATATTTTAAAAAGTAAGTAATTCTTTCATAAATAGTTCACCTTTTTATTGTCTTTATTTCGTTTTCTAGTTAATACTTAGTCCGCACAACGTTCCGGATGCCAACCAAACTGCTCTTCTCTGCCGTCTACTCGACTCTTTCAAGCACCTTCCCGCAATACATGGTCCACGAACAGACAAGACGTCCTAATCGTCCATCATCAGCAACTTCACCTTCTCCACAGTACGCAGCCAACAGACCAAACTTGCAGACAGCTACCACCACATTCAACAACCTCCTGGAATGTGCCTCTTTTACCCTGGTGATTCCGAAGTGTCCTTTAGCACCAAACAGTTTGACGTCATCCAATTCGATTAATGTATTCTGTCAAATGGACTTTTCCAATAAAATTGACCCATTATTATTCTCCAATGATTCACTTTTGTAGAGTACTTCTGCTGTCCATTAGTTTTTACCACATACTTGCAATCATCATTAGTTTATGTCTTTACCTATTCTTAATTATTTTAAATTTCCATTTTATTTCACTTCATCGATTTTAATTACTCCCCTTTTTATTATTCAAAACATTTTTATAATAAAAACAAGGTTATTTTCAATATTTTAATTACACCAACATTTTTGCTACATTTTTTAAGTTTGTTATTTTCAATAATTGAAACAAAATTACCTAACGATATCATATCTCTTTTTATACACTCTAGTCTTAATATATTTGATTTAAACCTACTAAATTTCTATTTTATTTCAATTAAGTATTTTTCATTCGTTTCAAACTGCAATTTTTAAATTATTATTTTATTTTCGAATCCATCTGTTTTTCAAATAGTTATTTTCCATTCAATTATAAATTCTCTTTCACTTTCTAATTACATAATATCCATTCACATTCCCACCTTATACCTGAATAGATCCAAATTATTTTCAACCATTTTAAGCCCTTAATCTTTTCTAAATTTGATGCTAACACTCATATAGGGGTGTATCATTACAATAGAATATCATTGCTTTAATTTTGTATATTTTTCGGATTCCAAGACTAGTAAATCGGCTTTGTGACAAATTTGGATTTTATTTGTGTTGTCAAATGTGTTTTACGTAGCTACAACTCTGTACCTCCCTATTTGTGTCAAGCACAAATTACTGTTAGTCAGGGTCACATATGATTTCTATTCACAATAAACAACCAAAATCCTTGTGCAGAATAATAGAAACACCTCAAGAAATATATATATTACATTGCATTCCTGCTTTCTAAAGCAAATAATCATTATTTATTGTTTTTTCAGCGTAGGCTATAATTAGCAAGGGAATGTCACTAATTACTCGAAAATATCATATGAGAATTCAAGACCTAGTTAGTCTGAAAAAATTCGTTGAGCAGAATCTATCGTCAACAATATGAAGGTGTTTTTGTGTTTGGTGTGTTTGGTAGTGATCTTTCATAACATTAGCGCTACACCTGCGAACGGTACCTATTTGATATTATCTATATAAATATATAATTTATTCCATAACGTGTGCAACATATTATAGTTTATTTATAACTAGCTTCAGTAAAATTTTATTATTGTAGAATCTTGGTGCAAACTTAAAAACTTAAGTTCGACTAATTGGATTCCCAAAAAGTTGCATAATATACAGAGTGGAACCAAATCCTTGCATTGTTTTAGTCACAGCAGATTCCTATGAAACCAAGTTGTAAAAAACAGAAAATAGTATATTATGGGACAAGTGGTTGAAATAAAATTTCATCGTTGAGAGTGGTTTTTTTTAACGAGCGAAGCGAGTTGAAAAAAGTAACTCGAGACGTTGAAATTTTATCAGCCACGAGTTGCATATACTATTTTGCTACGAATTTTTAAACATTTTAACAAATTAATGCACTATAGAAAAAATTAAACATTAAGTGACATTTCTCTTGTCAACAATTGAAAGTCAAACAGTTTGATATCCCGGTAGTCCGCACATTTCAATCTCTATACTCGGGCCGCCGAACAGATAGAATGGAGCAGGCAACCCAAATAACATATTACAAAGGTCACTTGATAATATTTTAATTATAATTACCAAAAAGGATCGGAGATGCCGACCCTTACAATTAGAACTAATTTCAATAATTGTCATTAAACAACTTTTTGAGGTTATGATGCAAATAGAAATGTCGACCAACTTAAAAGTCAAGCCTGACATTTGTGCACTTGTAATTGAAAATGTTTAGGCCTGTGGCATGGCTCTTTCTAAATCTCATTATTGCCTGCGGCGTCGAAACCAAAACACGTTGCCCGTGATATGGTTAAGTTTGTAGCGTTTTTTCTTTGGAGTTCCTTTATTCAACCATTTACAAGGACTAAATTGTGCATCTCTACTGCTGTTTTCAAAGTTACATGCAAGTATAAAATATTGACTTGTAAAGTAGTCTCTTAAGGAAATTTTAATTATTCATAGAGCTGCCTGCATTATGGGTAACCGTAAGAAACTAATTCGTAGTCAAGGACGTGAAAGAATCTAAAGCGACTATTGCAATTTTTCTCAGTCGTTTTGCAAGAACGAGTGACTAAAGCAACCGATGTTGGCCTAAATACTATTAGAGGAGCCCAACAAAGTGGCGGAAGAAAATTTACTTCTCCAAAAAAACAAATTACTAAACTTACCCCAGGTCATCTGTCGATCAATATAAAGAAGAAGTAATCCCAAGTGTGACTTTGCCATAAAAAGAGACCTACAATGAAAGCTGTATTCGAAGTCGAACAAAATGAAGGGGGGTGTTAATTTCACTGAGAAATTACATTCCTTTGGGCGAGTGGTACATAAAATGGGTTTTCAATAGAGAAAATGTCAAGACAATAGGCACGTTCTAATAGAAAAGAGAGAAACTCTGACAAAACGTGTTGATTTTTTAAGAAAATGTAAATGTACTCTTATCTGATTTACCTAATGAAGGTTTTGGTTCTCAAAAGTTTTGTCTAGACATGAATGCAATTTTTTCTATATGTGATTAATTTTAGTTAAGCTATTACTGATGTTATGATACACTTATTTAATTTAATGACCATACATATGAATTAACCTTTATATGGTGTTTAGTTGTATTTTAGCACTTCTAACTTTTTTTATTACTTCATTGGAGACCATATTAGATGAATTAGAAAGAGTAAATCAGAAGCTTTTCATAAAAACTGCATTAAAGGAACTGCGAAGTTTCCAAAGGGGATTATGATTTGCGGCTGCATGTTAATTTATTTATTATGTACGCACTGGGACGTAAATAAATCACTATCAAAGTTTTATTGCTCCAAATAATGTTTAAATAATAATTTACCCATTATAGAGGGGTACTACTGAAATACTTGATCAAATTATATAACAATTATTGTTTTAAAGCATAAAACAACTAAAAATTGTATTCCCCTTCAAAAGTTATAATATTAATAGTAGTTTATTTATCTAGAACGAAAAGTGGCATTTTAAAGACGAGAAAGTTGTTTACTTGAATTACTTGCGAGGACCTTTAAAAACACTTTTCGTTCGTGGTGAATACAACGGTTTATTTCATACTGCAAGTTTAATGAATTTTAAATAAAAAGTAGTAAATCATTTCAAATTTTATGTCAACAACTGACGTATAATTTTAAAGTACTTGAACTTTAAAATTTTACTTTAAAGTACTAGGACTTTAATGTTCTATTTTTTGTACAATAAATAATTTTTGAAGTACTTGAACTTTAAAATTTTACTTTAAAGTACAAGGATTTTAATGTTCCATTTTTTGTACCATAAATAATCCGAAAATAGTAGTTTATGTAACTAGTCCTCAAAGCAAGGCTTTAGGGGACGAGTCGTAATGTTTCCGGACCAGGCGGAGCGAAGCGCAGCCGAGTCCGTAATATGAAGATGAGTCCTCTAAAGCCATTTGAGGACGTGTTGCATACAACGTTTTTTTGTATTAGCTCTCCAAACATTATAATATGAAGTTTCAATTACCATTAACGCGGCATTATATTAGGAGGCCGCGCGAAAATGTATTTTTCGCTCCCCAAACTGGTTACTTTGGAAACTGTCTAGGATCCTCAAAATGGCCATTTAGAGGCCTTGTACTTAAAGTCGTCATGGCAACTAATGTTTGAG
>CALNHX010012563.1:2024-24130 GCA_940337035.1 Agriotes lineatus
GTCCCACGTCCATTCTAATGCGCAAGACTCATATGACTTAGAATTTATGCTTCGCAAACTGCATCAAACCAAAGAATATAGATAGGGGAAGAAGGACAACCTTATGGGCTATAAAGTATATGCTGTGATTTGGGTTGCATAACTATTTACTTGGTTAAATATATCATTTTTTGTTCGAAAATGCCGCTGGGAGCTCCTAGCGTCAAAGTGCTTACCTTATCAGTGGCATTCAGCATGTAAATGCGTCATTAGCATTCTTGAGCTATAACAGTGTTGCAAGAACTTTCTCTCTACAATTCCAATAGTTTTACAATGGTTGTACCTACCCGAAATAAACTTGTATTCTGCCAAAGAATATTTAAGTAGTTTGATTCTGCTTACATGTAAGTTAAGTTTGTTACAAAGAATATTAAATATAGGTGTATATTCTTTGGTTTGTTTTGTTATTATTTAAAACATTTGTTGTCAATCGGATGAACTCGTACCAAGTAAAATAAATGTTTTATAAGTTTCACATGCAACAGTTTTAAACATTTAATAGGTAGCTAGGTACCTATAAAAATTACATAAGAGGTTTCTAATATAATTTCAACAAAAAGTTCACCGATGAGCACAAGATTATACGGAATACGGATTGTCCCCACTTTATTCTCACAAAATTCTATAATGAATATAGAATTAGCTATGTACAAATAATGAAAAAAAACCATTAATAAACAATATACGGATTTTATTTAAAAATTTTAATACGAGAGGAAATTATTGTTCAAGTAATGTTGACGATTAATATAGTTTACAGTGATCGATTTTAAAAAGCAAATAAAAACAAAAATAATATTGTATCTTGTGAAGTTGATACGTATAGAGTACGGCTACTAAAACAGTACGCCTTGAATATCTCATTTACTTGATGCATTAAAAAATGTCTATTTAGGCACATTTAAGTTGGCGATCTCTCTATGTATAGTCTCAGCAAAGAATGAGACTATATTATTCGAACATTTATTATCGACATTAAATTATCTTTCAGAAATGTATGCAAAAATTTAATTTGGTGATTAGGGATCTGACCCAAGTTCTGTACAATCTGTTATTAAAAAAAATTAATCGGGGCGGTTTTCACAGAAAACTCACAATTATTTAATAATTTATACTCTAGTTTAAATTACTGCATTTTAAACGTAAATTAGAGTAGAAACCAAAAAGAACTTATGTGGTTAAGGAGCTGCAAACTAATCGAGGGTTGGGGTTCAATACCCAACAATATACCTTTTTTTAACAAATTATCTGTTTTCTTTATTTACCTTGGGGTTAAGTGGTAGAACAGTATGCTAATTCGATTAGCACGCCTGAACTTCGCCCCTTTGAGCAACTTATGTATTCATAATTCAAGTATATTGTAAAATAACAATTTTATTTATTTTTGCTCAATAAACGACATTTATTATTATTATTATTATACTTAAGTCGCTCAAAAATTATGCCAAATAGCTATTTTTAAATAAATTATTATTACTTGCATTTGACATAATTTTTGGGCGATATAAATAATAATTTGTTAATAAAGAGTTAGGTACCTATTAGGGATTAAACCCCCATTTGCCCCAACCTTTTACGGGTTTAATTACTTTTTTTTTAAGGCAGATTATAGGAAATTTGAGTCAGATCCATTAACGCCAGTTTAAATTAAAATATTTTGAAATAAAGATGTTATACATTTCTTACTCTCGCCAATTTCAATGATCTATTAAATAAATGAGATTTTCAAGGTGTAAATATTACATACAATAAAACAATATAATATACAAAGTTACAAATAATAGGAAGTAGACAAATATATCTGTAAGCATATAAACGTACATTTTTTAAGCTTTAAACATTACTTAAATGTTGTATTTTTTTGTTGCGTGTACCAGACTGGTTTGTAGTCCTTAAATCTTGCGATAGCCATTTCAACGTTTTATGGAGTTTGCACGTAATTAAATGATTAATTAAAAACAGTTTATGAAAGTAACATGTGTCTTGCTCGTTAAGCCACCCTGGTACTAAAATATACACTTTATTTACACTATATGCTAATAATGTTTTCTTAAAACTTACACACGACTTACTATTTTTGAAATAATAATCAAAATGTTCAAGTAACATTGTAACTATTTTTATTAAAATACTTGAAGGTTTTTTTAGGTAAATAACACAGTCGCCCGCACCATAGTCTTTTTGCTGTAAAAACAGTTCATTATGATGCACATATTTTGACACTGATCACAATTAAAACGTAAAAGCGTTTTATGAATGACATAACCAGCTACATATACCGTCGCACAAGATTCTAATGTGGCTTCTTGATTTGGTTGTGTTGAAACTTCTATTGCCTCACTGAGTAAACTGAGGTCACCATCTTCTGCTAATTCAGTTTGTTCAGCAACTGTATATGGTATGTCCTCAACATATCCCATGACGTCTTTTTCTGGCACTTCAACATTCGCCATGTTGACAACAGCACTGCAAATACTCTTTCAAATTATTTTCAGTACGCGATACGTTGACGGATAGAGTACATGCATATGGGTTACGGTCTTTCAGCATTCGACTGTTTAAGCAATCAAATAAATGGTTAATTTTCTGTACGAATTCTGCAGTATCCAGAGCGCTGGTGCTTTTTAACTCGCCCGTTCCAACAGCAGTTCTTATCGTAGCACTCATGGTGTTGGAAAACACTTGCGTTGCAAATTTAACCCTCATTCACTGGAAAGTATTGGGGTAGATGTGGGCATCCGTGATTTTTACAGCTGCTCGAACAGTACAAGAAGATTTATCTATTTTGTATGCCTCTTCGATATCTTTCCAAGAAACCTTCTTGCCCTCCACGTAAAAATCATTTGATAGGAGATTATTCCGTACGCTTTTTATCAAGTGCGGTACGTCATATATTGCAAAAATTTTTGCGTCGCAGACAAAAAAATACGGCTGTTCTGCAGTAACTCCTAGATTTAAAAATGCAGCTCTATTTGTAGCAGCTTGGTCACTAGTAACAGCACGCACTTTAAGTCCTATTCTTTGTAACTCTTCGATGTTTTTAATAATGAGGGAAGATAGCTCCCCATGTTTAATGGTACCTGAAGAAACATAAAAGCTGACAGGAATCTTCCATTTGTGAATAAGTCCTCTTGCCATAAACACTAGTGCATGACTAGCGATTTTGCTTTTCCGTCCAAGATGTCCTAAATCTTCGAAACCTTCAATCATATTTTGGCGTGGATTATATTCTAGACCTTTCTTTAAATGCATTTCGTCAAGTAATACGACAGACTGTTTTTCATCATCGGTCATGCTGTTAACTTTAACAGCCAATTTTTTCATTAGTTCCGTACTGGTGCCAGTGTTAAGTTGGTTTAACCTTAACCATGAAACTATTGTAGATTTGGAGGGCATAGTAAATTTTAATTTTTCTCTCATAAAAAAGTAGAGGGCTGGATATTTGTGGTACATATTTAAGGTCAATTCTTTTTCAGCTTCTGTCCAAGGTTGTTTAAATTTGTGAGAAAGTTGCATATTTACAAAGACGCGAACGGTTTTTCGTTTCAAGCCCAATGTATCTAAATTAGCCCCCTTTCGTGCACATTGCTTCTTCATACGGTAAATTTGTGAATTTTTTGCCGCCAGTTGTCTTCGCAGTTTTGCAATTTTTTGATGTAGCACAGCAGAACTACGGCGCTTTCTTGTTTTGGTAGGTGTTGGCATTTCTAACATGGCCTGTTGAAATATGGTTTTTAAAAATAAAACATACTAATAACAGAAAAGATTTTCATGCTGTAGGCTCCATTAAAATGCTTTACAAGCTCATTGTTTTGCCTACATATTTCTACACAATTTATCAGAGAATTCAAAACGTCAATAATTTTTCTGTATTTTACGAAACTGCCAACTTTTGTTCATTTTGTGTTATTGAATAAAAAACGCCTAAAGAAGTGAAAATTGATCACCCTATATACTTACTGCTTGGGATTTAGTTTTGATTTAATTAATAAAACTTTAAAAGAAATTTTAACTAATTATACCTTATTTAATTAGTACCTACACGAAGATCGAGCAACAAATTTGGGGAAACTATAAGATTCAAGCCCCTATAATCGGACATCGTGTTAACCTACTATCGATGGAAAATTTAAAAATTTTATTATACAGTGTGGTGATAAAGTTCCACACAAAATTAATAATTTTGTTATTTAATGTTTTTAGGGAAAACCCTGACACGTCAATTTTATTCTTTAAAAAGTGGACATGGCACCGTCCCTAGACTTTCTCATACTGGAAATTGTTCATATTTTCCTTTGCATTTAACAGTATAGTTATTTTCCTCAAAACGGCTGCTTGAGCGCTATCGTAAAACCCCGCCTCCTAACATGGTTAGGTGAAATTTTCGAAGTCCCTGAAAATCATATTTTGTATGGCATAAAAATTCGATCTTTTTATTTTCTGATTCTTTGAAGCAAAATAGTAACGACAATTAGAATAACCAATTAATTTTTCAAAAATAGAAGGGGGAGGGAGGCTTTTGTTTCTGCGCTATGACTTCATTATTAATTTTTTCAAATGGAAATCCCATTTTCCCCCCTTATGTTGATAGATCTCGCCAGTTAAATGGTGATATAAAAAATTAGTACCCCACATAACAATTTTTTGAGAAAAATACACATAAAGTTAAAAAAATTAAGAATTTTTTTAAATTAAAATAACGCACCACATCTGTTTCCTTAGAAACGTTAAATTGTTGACTTTGACACATTTTTGAAACAGTGGTAAATGTTTTAAAATCAAAATTAGGTAGTTTTTGTCATAGCTCTTATTTTCATTAAAAATAAATTCTGAATTGTTTGAACTTTATGTGTATTTTTCTCAAAACAATTGTTACCTACGAGGGGTACTAATTTTTTTACATCATCATTTAACTGGTGAGAAGATCTATCAAAATAAGGGGGAAAATTGAGTCTTTTTAAAAAATAAAATGACGTGTTTCGGGGTTTTCCCAAAAAACATTAAATAAGAAAATAATGAATTTTGTGCGGGACGTTATCACCACACTGTATACAGAACGGGCATTTTTAAAGGAATTAACCTGTATCATAGACGAATCCGGTATGGTATCTGCATCTAATTGCATAGGCGAAGCAATATGATCTTCATCCAAATGAAAAGAGCCCGAACAAGACGTCGCTTTACCATAGACCCTTGGCATGATCTCTTTTTTAAATGCGAGTTCTTTGGGCGACACTGGCGATGTTGCGTGGTCAGGTTGCATGGCAGTTTTGTAATTTAAGAGAACAGCATTATGACATAAAATGCTTTTCGGAAAAATGCATGGCACACACAGTTCTTTCACGTAATTGTTCTCCAGATAACGTGAAAAGCTGTGGATTGCCACAATTAATCAACCACAAATCGCGTCTTTCTTTTTCTATAGGAAAACGAAAAAAGCTTAAATCGCAGTCGGTTCTGCGATTTCGCTTACATTCAAAATATACGCACGAATTAACCATGATTAAGATTAAGCGTTCGAGTGATCAATTAAGGAAAAGGAAACGTCAAAAGAGTATGACAACACTGAAGACAAACTTCAGCACAACTGAATGTGAATTTCCAGAAGAAATTCTTATAAGCTGTCCTGTTAATTAGCCTAAGGAATGGGACACGTCTTATCAGGAAAGCACATCAGTAAGGAACGATGCTAATGAAGAATTAATCGAAAGTAGGTAACGACCTATTGACTATTGACTTATTTACCATAGAACTGTCCGAAAAACCTATTTTCATAAAACGTAAAACATTTGCCAAACTTTAATATTTGTGGAAAAAGTATCAAATAAAAGTCACTAATAATAACTATAATTTTGAGCATATGATTAAACTTTGAATAGTTAGTAGCTTATTATTTCTTATTGCAGTATGTTTAGAAAGTTTTCACTGCAAATTGTCTTTTGTTTTGTTACATAGCAACCAGAGCACACTATTCATTTGTTTTTACAACTAACACAGTCAAAGTGTTTTATGAAATATTGTAAAAGTTTGTGAAAATAAGTATGTGAAACCCTACATGAATGAAAAGGGAAAAAACAAGCTTTCCAATGATGCAAAATTTTGATATCCATTCCATTTAAAAATATGTAAGTTTGGGCTGTACCTCAAAAATTACAAATCAGAAAAATATTAAAGTAGGCCTATTATGTAGAGCCTACAATTCCCTACAAGCTCTTTTTTGAAAATTGAAATTATATGAAATAATACAAAAGTTATGCATGGTTGAAAAAATCGACCAATTTCAGTTTTTCGATTATAACAAGTAGGCTATGCGTTTTTTTCGGAAAAACAGAAGCGTCAATAAATTGGCCTCATAAATGTGCACCTTTTTCCCCATTTGACCGAAGTTGTATCTATTACCGTTTCCGAGATGCCAATGGTGGCACCTCGAAGATGACCCCACTCTGTATAAAATCTTGTGTATATTTTGAGTGCAAAATCAAATTGCCAATTTCGCTCTTATACAAATAGCTGTTAAAATCATAACTCTGTAACTTCCTTGCAATCTGGCAACGCTGAGACGCGTTCTTGGGAAAAATGCGACTGGAATCTGTAAATGCTTCTCCGACCATAGCCCTGAACAAGTTCATTAGTACTGGCGGCGGCTGCTTGAGGGCCAGGCAAGAACTGAGGAGCTTTTAAATAATACGCTAATAACCCATAGGCTGTCCTTCTTCCCCTATCTATATTCTTTGATCAAACATATGAAAAATGGAATTTAAACATCAATTTTGTTAAAACTGAATACTTAGTCATAAATTCGGAAGCCAGATTTCTAGTACTCTTGGATAATGACGTAACGATAAAATAGGTAGACCAATTTAAATACTTAGGAGCGAATATTACAAAAGAAGGATTAGGCACAATAGAAATAAAAAACAGAATAGAACAAAGTAAGAAAGTTGTTGGCTGCTTAAACTCAATCTGGTGGGACAACAATATATATCTCAAAACGTGAAAAAGCATATTGGTAAAAGTCTTGTTGAATCAGTGTTATGTTATGGATGCGAAGTATGGACGATTAATGCTGCAACTAGAAGAAAAATTAATACCGTCGAAATGGACTACCTACGACGCAGCTCCAGACTGTCGAAGTTAGACAGAATTACAAATGAAGAAATTAGGAGGAGAATGAAGGCACGGGATACTGTTATGGACAGAATAGAAAGAAGAGGCTTAAAATGGTTCGGACACCTGATCCGAATGGAGGAGGATAGATGGCCTAGTAGAGTATTTAGATGGATGCCTCCGGGAAGGAGAAAAAGAGGGCGACCCAGAAGATCATGGCATGAAGGGATAAGAAAATCTATGGAAACTCGGGGTCTAGAAGAGGACGATGACCATGACAGAATGCGATGGCGTTTGAATACAGGAAGGCAGCTTGCAGCAGTATAAACCTGATTTATATATATATCTCAACTATATCTTGTTGCACCTGGAAAACGGGTAGCTAGTAACTTGACTAGGATTAGAGGTGAAGACGGTGGAGATGAGCAATTTCGGTACAGAACAGCTGGCGAAAGTTGCCATCCTGCCTTTAAGGATAATAAGGGCATATATGGAAGAGTAGAGGATAGCAGTATTTATTAGCACTGACTAAAGGTATAAAAGCAGAGTTTCAGAATGGTTTAAGTCAGATTACTGCAGATGACTTCAACATATTAAAATTGATACTGTAATGAGGAAGGTAGGGGAAAATCACGTCATTATTTTCTAAAGAAAATCGTGGGCAATGAACGACGGATACAACGAGAGTACCGGCTCCCTTGGATAGGCGAGGGATGCTAAGAATCTTAAACCAGGTTAGATTCACAGTATGTACGATACAAGAAATGAAACGACTGAACATAAGCAAATGAGCATACCGGAAATCAGCGAATTGTTCTTTATGGAATTTGGAAATAGTATAGTGGATGGCTATGGCGTATATACGCTGGTGAGAAAGCACAGAGCATAGAAATGGTGTTGTCTGACGTACTTAAAACTATAAAGAATGTCATTTAGGTTTCAGATCAAGTAATGATAATACAAGTAGAAATCACAAAAGTAATCGTAAACATAATTCAAGTTTATACTAAAATTTTCAAAATTATCTTAAACCAGCATGACTTTGTGGGCACATTTGAAAGCCGACCAACTAGAGTGGAAACCACATGGATTCGTTACAAAATCTTAAAGTCAATTAAATTACCAAAATGCCAGTAAGTTTAATACAGAAAATATGACCAACTCAAAAGCATTGTCAAAATTGCAATAATCTGAAATGAAGCCCTAAAGAGGAACTCTTTCTCACTATCAATGTGCAAGGCTAGCCACCTACCCGGCTTACGAGTAAAGAGGACTTATAGAACCACTTTGTGTTTAAAAAATGCCACTAGCCTATAATACGAGTAATAAGAAGAAGAAGTCAACTGACAGCCACGCCATAAATAGATTTTCAATAACTAAAGCACGCATATCATAATAAAATACAAGGTCCGGCAGAATGCAGTATCCATTTTAAATGGAGTTGTTTTTGTTAACGGCAAAATTTTTATTCAAAAATCAAACAAGGTTCTTCAGGAAACACGGAAATTTTATTTTTTAAATATTACATCAATCAAGTGACCTCCTTCTCGCTGCTGGCACTCTTCAAGCTGCTCTTACCCTTTCAGAATTTTCAAGTATGCGTATAGAACGAATTTGTTCCTTTTGCTTTTTCTTTGGCACATGAGGCAGTAGTGCGAATCTTGTGTACCCACTTTTTAATTGTTATTCGACTAGGAACTGCATCTCGTGGATTTAAATGAAAGTAACGACGAAATAAACGCTGGGTGGTTACAACGAATTGTTATTTTTAAAATAAGCTTCAACAGCAAAAGAACGTTGAATATTTGACCAATGCTCTATATTCACAGCTAAACTGACATTTCTCGCAAACACTTTGACAACTTTCTTAAATTTTCATTTATCGCGAAAGCATGGCGACTTGATTTGAATTTATATCGCATTATATTATGGAATGAATTAACTTTGAAAATGGATACGTCATTCTGCCGGACCTTGAATAAAGTAACCAAATACAATTTAATATAGAGTGTACTCGATTTACACAATCAAATAGTTAGGTACAGCTGCGGAAACATAAAGCGGGACACTAAAATTTGCCGTAGTTAAATTGTCTAAATAAACTCATTGTTAATGTTATCCCAAGCTGCTTATATTGTATTAACCAGTTCATTTTGGTTCACTGGCACATGATAGATAGGATTTCATAAACAATTAGGAAGGCAAAATTAGAATATTCAAATAGTGAAAAATGGCGCTATAGGACCTGTCCCGGTTTATGTTTCCGCGACTGTACTAATAGGTAACCATTAAATGTAGATAACAAACTCACCAAGCAAAATGAACATAATAATGAATAACGATAAATAGAACTTTCACAAGCTGATAAAACTCAAAGGAGCTTGAAGGGCATTTGTTGCAAACAAAACTACTTAGCTCAAGGATTCTTTAATGTTTAAGTATAACGACAAATAATACTTACACCGGTAATAGTCGGGGAGGCAGTGAACGTTTTTCGGTACTTATTTTCCCAGTCAGTATTTTGGGTTATTTTGGTTTAATTAATGGTGCTTTTTGAAGATTTGCAAGTGTGGCTATTGATTTCCGATGGAATCGAATGTTAGGTTAGTGACCTAGGGGCACTTATTTTCCAGTCATGAAACTCGTGGCACTAACTGTCGTTAGCATGAAAGTCAGTAAAAAATTAGTCTGGCTGATCTGCACCCATGGAAAGTAAGTCTGGCATGGCATTCAAAAAAAAAATAAGTACCCTAAGTGAACTTATTTTCCCAGTCCTGAAAATTTATAAGGTGAAAATATGTATTTCAAAATAATTTTAAAAAATAGTCTGGCTGATTTGCGCCTATGGAAAGTAAGTCTGGCATGGCATTAAAAAAGAAAAAATAAGTACCCTAATTGGACTTATTTTCCCAGTCCTGAAAATTTATCAGGTGATAATATGCATTACGCCAAAATAAATAAAAATAGTCTGACTATCATTGTCGATCACGACAGTCATGCCAGACTCATATAAGGGAGCGTAACTTGGTAATGTATAAGTGACCACACCGGTGCATTTGGCGTCTGGGCTCAGACAGGGAAGACAGTTTCCGTATCGTAGTACTAACAATTTGGCAGAGTATACGATCACAATATTAAATATAAAAAAAGTCTGGCAACCATTGGGAATCACCGGAGCTCCACCAGCCCAGCAAAAGTTGTTAATTTTGTAAATTACTTACTACATTACAATATATACCTTAATTATATCAGCGAAGAGACACAACGACATAAATGCTTCACGACAGTGCAAAAATGTAACAAATACAGTGTAATTAGTACTAACATTTAATTAAAAAACGTTTTTATTATTTTTGATATATACATGAAGGAAATTAAAATTATTGCATCTGCCCTTGTGTGTCATGTTCCTCATGGAGGTCATCGCAATAATATTCGTCGTCAGTTGATACTGATGAATTTTCATCATCGTCGTCATGAAACTGATTTTCGTCATACGAAGAGCTGTCATAATCACAATCATCACCTACATGAAAAAATGGATTTGTTAGTCAACCTAATGAAATAAAATCCGAAATAATAATTTATTGATTTCTGATCTGTTTTTCTTCATTGAATATTTATTTACAAATAACATTTCATTGCAATAATAAACTTTTCCCAGTTAAGTGATACATGCAATTTTTTTTACATTTTAGGGTCAGCAGTTATTAAGGCCTGTCAAAACGAGGTATAGGCCTTATTAGGCTACACTGTTTATTCTTGTCATTAATGTTGCTATACAAAGACCACGAGCAAAAACTCGGTTTTTTTCACATTTTTATAAAAATTCACATTTGTATGCGATTACGACTATTGAGATATTTACGTTGTACACAGAGGTAATAGAAGACAAGACAAAATTTTTATTTTTTTTACTAACAAAGGTGGTCTTTATACACCGGTCGTTTTTGCATCGCCTAGTTTCGCTTCTTTACATGAGTCTGGCAAGGGTTTGGTGATGCACAATGGCAGCCAGACTGTTATTATTTATTATGTTATAATGAATGGTATCACCTGACAAAATTTCAGAACTGACAAAATAAGTGGTACGCTGAAATCACTTATTTTTTCTTATTTATGCCCTGCCATTTTCCATATGTGGAGATCAGCCAGACTAATTTTTTACTGACTTTCATGGTAATGTTTATTTGTACACAAAGTTTCAATACTGGGAACATAAGTCCAACTAATGTAATTATTTTATAATTATTTAAACCTTTACCGTGACTCGACCCATCGGAAATCAACAGCCAGACTTGCAAATCTTCAAAAAGTATCATTAACTAAACCAAAATAACCCAAAATACTGACTGGGAAAATAAATACCGAAAAAGTTCACTGTCTCCCCGACTATAAGTAAAACTCGATGATGAGAAACCCCAGTCGAAAACGAGTTACTTGGCGTAACAATTAAGTAATAGTAACGTATTATAGCAAATAAGGCTTACACAAGCATGTAAAACATGAGGGGGCTTAAAGAACCCCAGTTGAGAGCGTTAGTACTTGTTACAATTATTCATAAATAGTTACTGATAAGAGTAACTCCCCATCTAAGTTTCTATCTTCTCAGGGTAACTGCTTGAAAGCATCAAACCATGGCCCGCTGAGGATTGGGCCACTCCATAGAACAAAAATGAGCTTAAGAACTGCCGCAAAAGCAAAAGAACGGCTGCAAATGATAAGATAAGACATATCTTAACGCTTTTAAAATCAGGATGCAAGAGGCATGAAAATTTAACACACAGCCACAAGCGGAGCTTATGAGTGCCTACAGGACAGAACGGTCGAGACAAGAATCACGGCGCGGAACATTACGAAAATACACAGCGTTGCTCTTAGCCTGCAAAAAAGTATATGCTTTAACAAGTGAATGTCGTGAGGAATCTTATAGAATAGGATACATCTTAGTGCTAATAAAGAACAACGTGGTAACTACACTATGAGAAATTTCAACTGCGTTAATCAAGAGTTGCAAGTTGTATTTGGGTCTTCCATTTACCTACTGAGGATCTAGTAGCGTCGCCATTTTCAAACATCCCCTTGGTGGATGAGGTCTTCCTTCCCGCATCTAATAAACTTTCCGGCAGCAGTTGAGTGTGTGACAATTCCAGCGGCAATCCATTAGATGTGATACATCAACTCAAAGCTCCTACAGGTACTGTGTTTTCTCTAATTGTATGCCAGAATTGTGTACAGTGCAGTGGTCAGCTAGTTGAAAAGTGGCGTTCTTAAGAAACCCATTTAACGCCGTTAAATTAGACGTAAATATATGAGTATATTTACATTCAATATACTTAAATTAAATTGGTCGTACTTTCGATTTGATTTAGGACGTTGAATGCGATTTTATCATAAGATTTGTTTGTGTGTAAGGGAGTTTACCGGCTGCAAGGAATTCGGTTAAAGTAAGTTCGACACAGCTTCACGCTAATCGTCGCACACGAAACTGTCAAAACTCAAGACGATTGTTTCTATTTCCGACTTTAAGAAACTACCATGTATTACCAATCTCGAAATCGGTGGTGCTCAGGTTACAACGCCTCATTCAATTCACATCTTCATTCAATTAACAGTTCGTTGCTCTAATTAACAATTATCCTGAACCACGCCCTTCCTGACGAGTTAGCTGGCAAACTTTGTTACAGGACATCGTAATGCAGTAGGGCCAAACGATTCTTGTATTTTCTCGATTTGTCGTTTTACAACCATCACACTTTTATGTCGTAATTATATATTTCTCGTTGTATAAAAAAATTATGCGTAATCTTGCTTTCGGCTATAACACGCTGTCAACCTCGATTGCAATATAAACGAAAATTGGGACCGTTCTGTGGAAGCCAAAATACGCATCTAATGTGCTCGGGCAACATTCTTGCGCACTCGAATACGAAACGACTTAACCTTGATCCTTCAAATGCGAAAGGTTAGAGCCTATGCTTTTCTTGTACTTCTATAATACGAAGTTCAAAGTTGAACACTCACAGATGCAATGCTCAAATGTTTACAATAATGGACAAACGCACAGGCCTTGTCAAAACAATAAAAATTCGAATACTTTGGCCATATTATGCGACATCAAGAGATACATAAGGTACTTTACCTGATTATACCATTCATAATGCACAAAATCCCTATTCAGGCCACGTATTAATAAGTGAAAAGACCGTGGTGTTATCGTTTTGGTGTTTTCAATTTTAAACTGTCAGCTGTCAATGCCAAGTATTTTAGGATACGCATTCAATACATTTTTAGTGTAATTCCCTTATTGATATTCATAGTATAATCTAATCGAATACTCACTCGATGACTTTATTATCAAATACTTTTGCTTACAAATTCAAGGGGTTGCTTTGTAGAAACACCACTCGCCTTCGGCTCGTGATGTTTCTAAGCAACCCGTTTCGTGAGAAAGCAAAAGTATTTTTGATAATTCACAGCCGTCTCGGGGTATTATTACTGATAATGCAAGGCAAAAGATACAGCGAGAGAAGCCTTGAAAGACGAAGAACTTCCTGGTTAAACACGACAGCAGTTCTGCCAGTCCATTCTGCAGTTTCTCCGGGCAGCTGTCAACAAAGTTATTATGCCAATACAGTAGACACCATGATTACCAATAATAATCAAACTTCTCAAGGCACTCAGAAAAGAAGATATCTTCGTTTCTTGTACTTGTCTTACTTCATCAATTGGCATTTTATAACAGGTGGCAGTTTTCCAATTTTATTATTTTGAATTTCTACTCTCACTTGAACCTCGCTTTCTTTTAGCAGGAGATTGGAACGCCAAACATTTGCCTGGGGCTCCAGACTAACTACACCCAAAGGACGAATTATCTTTCAAGCTATACAACAACGAAATCTAAATTATATGTCAACTGGCAAACCAACCTACTGGCCGACGGATCTAAACAAAATCCCGGATCTGCTTGACTTTGCAGTCACCAAAGGTATCTCTGACATATACAAAAAAATTTAAAGCAACTCCGATCTAGAGTCAGATCACTCCTCAATAATCATAACTATGAGCACCACCAAGACTGTGTACCACAAAGACCGACTGGAAGCTATTCCAACTTCTCATCAACAGCAATGTCAGACTGGCGCACAAAATGTCCACTCCTAACGAAATTGATGAAACCGTAGAGTACCTCATAAACCTGATCCAAGAAACCAAAATATACCTCTACATATTAGGCAACTAGTAATAGAAAAACGCAGAGCTCGTGCCAAATGGCAAAGGTCCAGAAACCCTCGAGACAAGACTACCCTAAATATTCTAACCCACCGACTTCACGATGCTATCGAGGAAAACAGAAATGCAACATTCAGTTACTATTTAACTAACCTTTCACCAGTCGACCACTCTATCTGGAAAGCGACTAAATAGTTCAAAAGACCTACTACCTCAATACCACCTCTAAGAAAACCAGATGGAAGTTGGGCTCGCTCTAAAGAAGAAAGAGCAAACACCTTCGGCGAACACCTTCTCAAGTCTTCACGCCAATACCATGAAATGATTCAAACTTCGAAGCAGAGATAGAGGAATATCTCAATTCGCCAGGCCAATTATCTCTACCTGTGAGACCAGTTTCCCCTGCGGAAGTGTTCAGGAAGGTAAAACTAATCAACTCACATAAAGCCCCTGGCTATGATCTTATAGTGGGGAACATACTAAAACACCTCCCAAAAAAAGCAGTGGTACTCATAACAACAATATACAACCGAATGCTTGCCATCTCTCACTTCCCCACTCAATGGAAATATGCGCAAATTACTATGATTGCCAAGCCTGAAAAACCCCCGCAAGAAACCAGCTCATATCGTCCGATAAGCCTGTTACCCCTCCTATCTAAACTATTCGAGCGTCTACTCTTATACAGAATTAAGGAAATAACACCAATAGATGAGCTAATTCCCCTGCACCAGCTTGGCTTTTCGAAGGACATTCTACCATCCAGCAATGTCATAGAATAGTAAACTATATCAAAGAAAACCTGGAAGGGAAGAAAATGTGCGCCTCGGTGTTCCTAAATATACAGCAAGCCTTTGATAAGGTTTGGCACCTCGGGTTGTTGTATAAAATAAAAAGAAAGCTTCCTCACCAAATCTACCTCCTACTAAAATCCTACTTAACCAGAAGATACTTCCAAGTTCATTTCGAAAACACATTCTCAAACTACCATCCCATTAACTCTAGTGTACTCGGTCGCTTCCTACACCTCCTGTACACTGAAGACATTCCAACTACAAACACCACCTTAATTGCTACCTTCGCAGATGACACTGCAATAATGTCATCAGATACCAATCCTGATAATACATCAGATAAGCTGCTGGCTCACCTAAATCTTCTTCAGATCTGGCTAGATCGTTGGAGAATTAAAGTTAATAGCAGTAAATCCACTCAAATTACATTTACTACTAAACACATTTTCAACCCTATCCCAATCCGAAGTGAGGTGAAATACCTAAGACTCCACATGGATCAAAGACTGACTTGGAAAGCCCACATAAAAGCCAAAAGACAGCAACTAAACCTCAAAACAAAAAATACGTATTGGCTGATTGGACGTAAATCCCAACTAACCTTAGAAAGCAAGCTGTTACTGTATAAAGTCATCCTAGCACCCATTTGGTCCTACGGGATCGAACTTTGGGGATGCAGTCTTCCCTCAAACAAAAAAATCTTGCAGTCATTTCAATCGAAGACGCTACGTATTCTGGCCAACGCTCCATGGTTCGTCAGCAAGCAGACCCGCCATCGTGATATCGGAATTCCCTTCATCAAGGAAGTCATCAAAAATTCTGCTATCAAAAGCCGAGATCGCTCTTTAAATCATACCAACCAACTCATAGCCGACCTCTACTCCCACCAGCCCGCGAATAGAAGACTGAAGAGGCAATGGCCCGAAAATCTCCTTGAGTGAATTCTGGAGACCCATCAGAGGATGGTGCCCAACTCATGTAATTTAGCAATTATTATACTATTTACTTATTACTCTGTACTGAGTAGGTTGTAAATTTCTAACAAACCCTATAAAAAAATTATTTAGAGATTTAAATATTTGTTAGGTTTTTTAAGATGGTATGTAACAGAAATTTGTTATTAAAAGATCATTTCGTAGTAATAATCCTGCAAGTCTAAGGCCACGTTAATTGCCTGTATATTCCATTTATTGTCCAAATCGTTTATTTACTCTCCATCTCTTATAATCTACTTTACTATTTACGTCATATACGAGCGCTTAACATTGTCCCAACGTGATCTACCTGTGTACATCAGGTTTATTTAACCTGTTCTATTTGCTTATATAATCCATTTACGTGTACAATTATAATTATTTGGCAGCTATACAACACTAATCTATTTGATCTAACACCATGTACTTTTCATCCATTCGTATTACACCGATAATAACGACCTACATCTCAAAAGATTACTTACACCCGTTGGTGATGTCATACTGAATATCATCCAATTCAGACCAAGCGTTCTACTCTTTTAAATAAAATTAATTTAAACTATGAACTGGAATACTGCAATACAGAGTTGCTAGGAAAACCCCGGCCACTTTTCCAAGTATTAACATCAGCTGTCGCTGTTTTCTACAATGTTTAGGTATTTAAATTTCAAAATTAAATTCTGTTGTCAAACTGACAGCGAAGGAGGCAGATATGAATACATTTCTCCAACAACGTATTGCTATTGTGAAATAGTTTTATTAAGCGCAAATGAGTCATTCTACCAGAATGGCAGTACAAACAGTGCAACATTGTTGGCGTCAAACTTATGCGAATCGATCACCACCAGCTCGTAGTAGCATAATTACAATTATCAAAAAATTTGAACAGAATGGGGATGTTCAAACCTACAGAAAAAGGTAAGTGGAAGACCAAGGAGCGTCGCCACCATTTATAACGCTGCAGAGATTCATAACAGCTTATTACAAGAGACAAAAACTTCGCAAGGACAAATTTCACGATAATTTGGAATTAGCAGGCGGTTTATACAAATTATTATTCGTGAAAATGGTAAGAAACGTTATCGGCTAAGATTAGTGCATTCGTTGTATGAAGATTACCCAGATCGTCGATTGCAGTTTTGCTAAGAGTTTCTAAATTTATTGGAAAATGAAGATCACCCTAATTTTTAATTAGATGAACTGTTGTGCAATGCTTCCTGGTGTATTTATAGTAGATTATAGCATTAATTAACTTTGCCCCGACTAAGTGGGTAACTCTTATGGTGTCCAGATTCGATGTATTTATACCTTGACTGATTTAAAGAATACCAAATAACGGAAATTACATTTATTCAACACTATGTACATGTCCAACGTTAATTTTAGAAATAAATCAATATATAAACTATTCCAAATTGTAGGCATAAAATAAAATTCAATTCTGTTCCAGTTGTGGTTAGCCCACCCAAATGGCAGGAGCGGTCTTGGCTGTCAACTGTTTGACAGTCGCTGGCACTTCTCAGGATGATAGGCAGAGGTTGGCAGTGCTGCGAATGCAAACAAATATCAGTTCCTTTAGTTATTAAAAGCACGATGCTATTAGTTATTGTATTTAATGAAAGCAAATACATCTTCAAATTCCATCTGGATGGACTTTCTCTTGTTTCCCACGTGCGCGACCGCGGATTGTGACTTGTTGGGTGATGAAAGGCTATGGGGGCTGATAACAGATAGATCGCTGTCGAGGTCGAATAACCACGAAACTTGAAGTATGTGCATTTTTGACCTGGAGGAATTGACTATTATGCGGTAACCTTTACTGTGGCGCCGTGCTCCGGGCACCTGTTTGTATCGGCGGCAAAGGTATGGGAGACGTTTCGAGATTTATTATTTACAATAATGCAGCCCGATCTTAGGTTTGCTTTGTATCGGATTAATACATGAGGGAAGCTTCGGGAATGGAAATCTAAAATAGCGCAGCCCGATCTCAGGTTTGTGCTATTTCAAATTAGTAAATTGGGAACACTTCGGAACTTTGAGTAATTTCAAACTGGGGTGTGCGCTATTTGAAACGAATAAGCTACGGGACTTTGAATTATTTCTAAGTAGTCTAGCCCGATCTCAGGTTTACGCTACTGGAAGCTAATAAAGTGGTTTGGTGAAGCTCCGTGAATATGAACTAGCCAGTTTTGACTCGTCCCGAATCCCAGGTATGAGCCCTTTTAAATTAATAAATTATTAGAGTTTTATGAATGTGGATGGGTTATTATTGTCGCGCCCCGAATTCCAAGTATATGTCGTTTTAAATTAATAAATTAGGAACTTAATGGAGCAGTCGGGGATGTCGTTCGGGGAACTGGATCTAAATTTTCTAGAAGAATTCTGATGTAATTCTGTTGGCCCAGCTGAGGTAAGAGCAAAGCCCTTCCTCAGCTGCGGCCGAGGGATCGCCCTATAGAAGCAAAGTTCGCTTTACCGGAATAAAAATCTCGGAATAATTCCCCTCGAGTTCTCGGAACAATTTCATTTTATACCTTGTAATCAAGTTCCCTTCTCTTGTATCAAAGCAAAACGGGAATGCGCGGCGGACGTTTCTTTGTTTCACTCGCGCACAACGGCGAACTTGCGGCTCGAGCTGACTGGGATTTTTGTAACACCAAAACGCGAAGATTAAGCGGTTTTAATTTCAGATTTAAGTTTAGTAGCTCTTAATCAGGAGCGAAACGTTACAGTTGTGGTCAGACGAGGCCAAATTTCATTTATGTGGTCGTGTCAATCGCCATAACCGCGTTTATTATTCTGACGAAAATCTCCATGTTACACTTCGAATAGATTTTTCATCGCCTGGAATTAACGTTTGGGCTGCTATTTGGTCTGGAAGAATTATTGGTCCTTTTTATGTGGAGAAAGATATTATCGGCAATGTTTATGTTAATTTGCGAATTTGTTAATCACGAAAGAATAATGCCAGCTATTTTAGAACACTGTCCTCCACATATAATTTTCCAACAACACGGCGCCCCATCTCCTTACGCTATAGCCGTCCGACAATTTTTAGGCGAACACTTCCATCAATATTAGATTGGTCGAAGCGGCCCGATTGAGTGGCCTGCACTTAACACCCCTGGACTACGGTGTATGGGGAATTGTTTGAGATGTGGTCTAAGCCAACAACGTTAAATAAGTCATTGAGACCTTGAAGGTCTTCATCGAAAAAGCATTCCAATCCTTCACTCCTGAAATTTGTAGAAACATTTCTAGGACTGTCCAACGAAGAACTCAAATCTGCTCAGAAAATCTGGATCATCAATTCGAGCACTTGCCTTTGTAACTAGTTTAATTTTGTTTGCGTTCTGGATCTCTTGTGTTGTTGATGTTTGATATCTTCAATTTTCAATGATCTTTTATGTTTTGGTTGTTTTGATTTAGTTTGGGGCGTATTTAATAACCAATGGGCCTTGAGTAGCTTCAGGCATTTTAATACACATGAACTAATTTCAGTAGTCCACTTGGATTCTGCGGTGTTGCCAGTATTTTAATTCAATTTTTCAGCGCCATCTCTTTACCACCGCTAGAAAAGTGGCCGGGGTTTTCCTAGCCGCTCTGTAGATGTGGTTTGAGATAAATCGTCTTATTTACGGCCCAAGGATCTGTCGTTAATCACAATGTCCAATGTCACTAAAAAAATTCTACACATCATATGAATGCAAGTGGCCTTTGTGACTTGCGAATGTAATTCTTCACTACTTCATGATGTATACCTTCTAGAACCTCTCGTGAAATGCTAAAACCTAATTGGTAATAGAGGTGTGACACCATATTATTTAAAAATTGTAAAATGCTTTACATATTTGACTGGCCCATCTCGGATATTCTTCTTACCTAAGGAAAAATGCATCTGTTATTATTCATCGGTTGTAGTATTTAATTCGTCATCTTGTAAATCAGAATGACTAAGAAGCAATTTATCAATTATGTGAAGAAATCCTCAAATAGCTTGAAATTGTAAATTCAGAAGTTGAGCATCTTGTTTGAAATGCCATTATACACAGAATATAAAAATTAAACAAAAGCTAGGTATGATACCTGTTATTGTTTCAGCTATAAAACGTGTCATGGCGTATAAACAATTATTGAATACTTCATTCTAAATTATACGAGAGTACTAAAACCGTCACTCCAAGTAAAAATTAAAAATTATGCCTGATTTTACAGTGATCCATTCTTTTGTAATTAGGATAGCGCAGGATTGTAACAAATATGTACCTTCAAAGCTATAGATGATGTCATATGTGCATACTAACGATTATGTTGTTTTTGTAACCCACGCGATTCATTCCATCTAAAAATATAGATGGGTAAAATATCAATACCTGTAACAGAATATCCGAATAAGGCAACTTGTGACAACAATTTTGAATGTTGGAGCCCCTAACGCTTACACACTACATTATATGCGTATCCACAACACGGACCTGTATCACACTTTTACCAATTTTTATTATAGTCACTTTTATCGTATACCTTTCATACCATATTGTTCTTATAATCTTAGATATTGGAATATATCATGCCTGAGTCTTTAAAACCATTAGAATTCTTATTTTTTCCCGAATGCCGTATTCCAAGTCGTAAAGCGGCAGTCCACGAAACAACTAATAAAAAGTAAAGTTTTGGGCGTTTCCTTCCACACGTGGGAATATAGCCTGAAACTTGGCGAGTCAGGGTCGCCGAAATATCTCTTTCCGAAACCCAGTCATCTGGCACACCGTTAACGGCGTACTGGGTGATGTGGTTAGCATAAGGCCATCGACAACTGCCTTACTTTCCCTACTTCCACAATCGTGGTTTTGGTACCCAATTTTATAAAGCGATTGGGTGAGCCGCCCGCCAGTTCAAAAATTTGGGAATTGAACCTCGTACCGTAGCACCGTAGTACAGCTACCTAACCGCTCCGCAACGCTGGCGATACGAAGCAACTAATAGGTTATATTATTTTATATCTCTATATCTATCTAAAATGAACTTTGAATTTTAAATTGATTTTAAATGATTAATATATATTTAATGAACATATCTTCTAGAAATATTGTTAATAAGTCATTTATCAAATTTTTCAACATATCGTTTGTAATTGTTGAGATAGTTCAATTTTAGTGTATATAATAATTTATATACAAATAATAATTTAAATTGATTTTAGATTATTAATACTTTATGTTCATTAATGTTCTAGAAATATTGTTAATAAGTCATTAATAAATGTTACAACTTATCGTTTGTAATTGTTGGGATAGTTCAACCAATGGTTTGAAATACCAACTACCATGCACATTTCTAAATGAAAATTGATTGTTAAATTGGAAAATAAACCTTGATCTTGTTACTTCATTAATCCGTTGCTTTATTCTTTTTAATGAGGATAGCAATTATTATTAAAGACATCAAGACTTTTCCTATGGAATATTATTTTTGATATTATTGTTGTATTGCCATAGTACTGGCAACGCGCAGGTTATATACGAAAGTGGGATGAAACGTGTTGCCTCATCTTAAAAACACAATAAGAAATATGTACCCTTTATCCATGTAATTGCGAAGGTAATTAATTTTTTACTTAATCATCTTTAGCATCAATATACTTCTTCTGATATTTGTCTTTAGCTTCTTGGGGATTTTAAATAATAGTACCTATACATTTTGTTATTATTTTATTTTTTAAGAATTTTCTTTTTATTTAGTTGAAGGTAAACCTTTTCAGACCGCCCTCCTACATATACCAGCACTAACCACATATTCTCCCAGAAGAGTACCCAACGGGAGCGTCTTCAGGTGACGGATAGGAGGCCGGCTACGATTTGTCTGGACTTCCGCATGTATTGGTTGGCAATGGGGATAACTGCTTGACTAAACCCGTGCTAGCGCTTGCGAAAGGCGTTGCTTTCGATAACTCCAA
>CALNHX010012564.1:0-24125 GCA_940337035.1 Agriotes lineatus
ATGGCTACAGCTACGTCATGGAGTAAAAAACAAGACTAGACCAAACACCTGCTAGTTGTGGTGTAATGGATGCTGAAAATTGGGTAAGTGTTTTATGATATTTGTGTATGACATTTTTATGTTGGCGTTACAAGGCGAGCCAAAATCGCAAAACAAACAAATATTCCGTGGGTATCACCAGTTATTAAAATATACAGTGTGGTGCACATTTTACAACGAAAAAGCAGTTTCGCAATAACTATCAAAACTTTGTTATGATAGAAAGTTGGTAGCTACGCAATTAGAATCTAACAACACGGATTCACGAAAACTTTAATAATTTACACAACGAAACAATAATCAGAATCGAATTTTATACGGTTATTAACTATAGTGAATTCTTGCTAACTGTAGAAACAACACTGTAAGCAACAATAAATATCCAGCGCTTAAATCTATTCTTTATGAATAGTCTTATGTACATATTTTCAAAGGTAGATTTGATAGCTTATTGAGTAAACGTTTCAAGGAACAATGGATGTCTGTGGTTTTCTTACGTTGAAACCAGATATAATATTGGTGGAGGTGTTTGGTACAAAAACTCAGATGACAATAGAACTTGGGCAGTTTGTTCGAGATACTATTTTGAGTAAAATATTCCATATGCACCGGTATGAACCTATTAACTAGAAGAGATTTTAATTTTACTAGTTTCATGTGCATTGTCGATGCACAAATCACGGTTAGGTAGCCTATAAGCAAAGAGCATATAATTATATGCTCTTTGGTATACGTAAGAAGATAGGTAGTATGTATTCCATTGTTCTTTTATTTTAAATTTGTGCGTTACTTGTATTTTATAGATCAAATTTTTTAGCTTCTCGTGATGGAATTTTCTTATTGTTTTGATATTAATTCCAACTGATATATCTATCTATATCTTTTTATAGAAAAGTATAGGTCTAAAGCTGAAAATTGTATGTTTCTACAAAACTTCAAAAGATGATAGAAAGAACTTACATTTTTTCATCAATACTGCAGCCTAGGAATTGTTTTTCTAACACCCCCTGTAATCGTTGGCTTGTTGGAACAGGCGTATGCTAATTTTTATGATTTCATTACTCGTAAATTACCAGGATAATTGTTTTGTACCAGTGGTCCAGTTCTATTTGTTTAATGATTCTAAGTTATCGGAAATTTTGTATAGCGTTTTCGTTATTAGAAATGGACAAATGTCATGGGCTTAACGATTGAATTTTGCAGCTGATATTTATTATAATTTTAGTCTCTAAGCGTAATTGTTGGAAATAGTTTTACTACTTACCTTGACCACGAGACGAGAGCAATGCAGGGATGTAAGTAATTTCAAATGTATCGAGTTTTGTAGGAGGCTGGTTCAAATGAAACGCTCAATTGTACAATTTATAGTGACAGGCTCCCATTACTTCGCTAAGTTGTAGATCTTTTTTTTTAATTGTATAGTATGCTGGTAAAACCATTTTTGCACATCAGCGTCCGACTTGAAGCACCGTTCTACCTAACAATATCGAGTTTTTTAATAATTTCGGTTCCAGTGTTCCAATATCTCCTACTTAAATACGGCTTTCTGCAAGCAAAATATTTTCCGCGCACTTACCAATGCTTGTAGTTTTCACAACATGTGTTTGTCCAGGACGTGGCATTCTTTTGTATATTTTCTACCTTTCAAACATTTCTTTCCACAACTGCCGTTTTTGAATAGCAAGCTTCTCCATAAACACTAAGCATTCTCGTATAAATGTCTTGGGGAGAAAGCTCCTCAGCTGTTGATCTTGTTTGAACGGGCTTTTGATCGTAAAGAGGATTTTAAAGATCGATGGAATTCAATATAAGTGCGATTCGCCGGTGGAATTATACATATATAAAAGCAGAGCACGTTAATAAACAACTAGAATTCACTTGTTGGGTCACCGATGCTACCAATCATAAACGTGTTTCAGTTGAACCACCCCCGTAGCTCAACGAAACATCCTGAACAATTTCGTGGGAAAGTTTGTAGGGTATTTACGCACTAATTGAAATTATCAAGGTGTTTCAAGGGCATGCTTAAGGTTCTAGGGCTTCTAGATTCTTCAAATTATGTACCTACTTGTAAATACATAATTAATATTATAAGAGTCAATTTTGTTACTGTTCATGTCTCGTTTTAATAAAATTGCAATAGGTACATGATACTTCTCTATACTATTTATTGTGTAATTATAAACATCAAAATTATTTTGGTATAGAAGTGATAAATCGAGTTGATTCAACGGGTCTCGTAAATTCCGAATCTGTTTGGTCATCTCGATCTCGTTCGGTAATTAATTTTGGTTTTGTACACTGCATGTTAACAACTTTATACCATGTGTTCAAAAATAAATTACGTAAGGGTGGGCCATGGAAAGCAAAACTAATGTCAACATCATCATAATCAGCACTATAATAATTATGATCCAACTTTGGATATATGCCTCTTCAAGCTTTGTCCATGCAGAGCGGTCCTCCGCTATTCGCATTCATGTCTTTCTCGCTACTTTGTCGATGCCGTTGCTACAATTTATTTGATTTTTTCATTGGCAAATTGAACTTCACTAAATCTGCGCTATCTACTAGTGCTGATCACAAGTACCAAATAAAATACCAAAGACGGGTAAAACTACATTCAAACCTATTTAGTATTTACATTAATTACATGGCGTATAAAATAAGCTAAATGTATTTACAGCGTTTATCGAACTAACATACCTATTTACAAGAAACCTACAAAACAAAATATTGGCATTGGTTGTACAGTGGAGCGAATTTAGGTAACGCGCCCTTGATGACATCTGGCTGAGATACTAACCCGGGCCGAAGACCTTGGCGTAATCTCTTCAAAGAGTGTGCCATAAACATTTCAAAAATTCAGAAAATGCCGGCGCAATTGCATGGGATTACAATAAGTAACATTCAGAAATGAAAGATTCCTTAGCCCAACGTGCTAGTGTTGGGCAGATGTCTAAACGGCGCCAAGAATTAACACTGATATTATTTTAATCTCTTGCATCTTTCTAGCTAATTGGAAAACAAGACACCTCATCCTCAAAGTAGTTTCAGAACAGGCTGTAATTTTTTCAAGTTCTAATCACCGTATTCATCATAACCATACACTTCTTTTACTCAAAATGGTATCAAAACAGACTGTCATTTTTTTAGATTCGCTATAATTACCGTATTCATCATAAAAGTACTTAAATCCTTTGTGATAACGTGATGACTGAGTAAATAAAACAGATTGATTACAATAAATATTAAAGTCAAGTCTTGATGCTGGATATCCACTGCATATTATGCAGTGAAGGTCAGTGTCATATCGCCGTATTTAACTGACGTAAACAAATAATTGATATTTTCCTATTCGCTATAATAGGTGTTATTCCCATTGTGCACCATTGACGTAGTGGCAAGTCTAAGTTTTTCATAAAAGTATCTCTCACAAGAACAACAATAATCTTGGACTTGATTTCAGATTTTAATAATTTAAATGTCTAATCTATAATTATTTCATTAGTCATTTGGGGTTATGTAAAATTTTGTAGTTATTGTCTAGTTATTTATTTTGCCGTATATTTATTGTGCTGTCTGATTCATCCCTGATTCGCTACTCGATTATACACTTGCAGGTTACCTTTTAACGTGCAGTGAAATTATTATTAGTTTTCGTGATGGAGAAATCTTAGTGTGTAAACGGTGTTCTCTGTAACAGTGTATTGTGTTACAACTGCATTACCAGTTGTGTCTACGAAAACCTCCCCCCAGAACATCGACCAATTCATCACAAATTTATCCTGCACTAGCTTTTGCCTGCGGTTTCGCTCAGGCAGGAAACAGTCTTGGACTTAAAAATAAATTCCATTTTCGCAATCAACGTCCCAAAAAAAACTCAATAACGACACCCAAATCGATTTTTAGGCTTATTTACCCCGTTACACCCCCTAAGGGATTGATTTTGGGAAAATCACGAAATACGTGTTTGCTTATTTGTTTTTAGGAGTACTCATACAAAGTTTCAAGTCGAAATGTCTATTTAATATTATTTTTCCATACAAAATTGGAACCCCCATTTTACCCCTGTATCGGTTGAGTTTCGAAATATCCTTTCTTATTCCTCGTATACATCATAAAGTGCAAAATTTCAGCTTTCTAGGTCCCAGAGTTTGGACTGGGTGTTGATGAGTCAGTGAGTCAGGACTTCTATCCTTATATATAATATTAAGGCTTGTCATCCACATAGCTTAAATCGTTTTTACAATGTGTTGTCTTTAATTTTCATTTGATTGACTTCTATTTTTTTCTAATATCCCTAACATAATATTACTTCGAGTACTGACGGCTGTTTTCCCAATTGTCGTATAGATTCTTCTAAAAAAAAATAAAAACTTAAAGAAACAATTGCTTTTTTTTAAATTGGCTCGTTACTGGATGTAAATTGTAAATTGATTTTATACGTATTTTTTTATTTTTTGATCCGACGAAAACTAAGGACAAAAACCTGCAAAAAGTAGACACATTTTGACGATCGTTGGAGTTTCCCTTCCGACCGTTAGTAGGTGGAGCTATTCCACGCAGTTTTCAAGTTTCCGAGAATTCGTGCCAACCCGTCCCATCTATAGATGTAGCAAGAGCAACCCTGACTTATTTTGTTGTGATGCGTCTTGTCTGGATTATAAATTTTGTTTTTGAAAACAAATCTGTCTGTTGTTAATCGTGCAAATGGAGCGTTCTAGAAATATAAGAATGGACCGGAATGCGTATAGAAAAACTAGTGATACACACCGTTTGAAACAGTAGGTAGACAAATCGGGTGTGATACACGCACACAACTTCCTTTTACAGTGATCTTATAATTAGCCAAAAATTAGATTTTTAATTTTTAAGCATTTGTCAAAAATTTTAAAAAATTACAAATTCCACAGAAACCGTACAAAATAGAGCGTTCGTTGAAGAAACAAATGTTCTCTAAAATTTTCAGCTGAATTAAAAAATGTAATAATATACCGGGTGTTCTATTTAAAATAGGAGTTAATAAAAAACCCATTTTAGAGTTATGTATTTCAGCTGAAGTGACCGAAACAGGTAATGTTAAAAACAATAACAGTGCTGTCGCAATTTCCGTAAAAATTGTTGATAAATTCCGATTATCAACTATTAAAAACTTAGCAAATTGTTTCACGCTTTTAAACTCTTTTAGTTGATTTAGATTACAAGATTTTTTGCAAAGAAACAAATGTCTATAGGAAATGAAGGTGAAATATAATTTTTATATAATATTTGGAAAGATATTGCTTTGGAAAAGAGATCTTTCTCAGTCATTTCGCACAAAGTCTTTGGATTTAAAAAACTATAAGGCTTTGTCATTTGAAGCATCGATTCAAATTTCTGACTTAACTGAGTTATTGTGATATCTAAAGCTTTATAAAAAATATTATTTTAGGGTTGTATCATAGGTGCTAAAACCGGAAAACCCTTAAACATTGCCGATCGAAACAAATTTTGTCCCATTTGCGATAAAGCTGAAGATCTTCCAGCACCAACCCACACGTGCTATAAAAATTGGACTGGTACGTCAACATCTATGAAGGCAGATATAATTGTAGAGGGTTTCCGAAAAAGTGTGGAAATGCATGGTCTTAACTATACAAAACTAGTGGGCGATTGCGCTAGTAGAGTGTGCAAGAAAATAGGAAAATAGTTTTTTTTCGAAAACTGATTAAAAATTTTGGCATTCACATGACCTAAACCGGTTGTCCAAGTGACTGTTGTTTGTTCACTGGATGTAATAGTGTATTAAGTATTAAGAACGGTAAGAACATTTTACCGATCGAAGACAATTGTTTGGAGGAGGAGCGAAACAACTACTCCAATTATTGTCTGAAATCGGTAATTCCTTAACGTTCGTGATACTTACGACGTTTTTTGCACGATAGAAATTATTTTTCTTCAAACGTTAGTAAAATGTGACATTATATCACAGAATAATATGTTGGTGGCATAGTCTATGTCAAATTCGAGGTTAGCAGGTTATGTTTTGCGTCAGTTTTGACACAGACTGACGCAAAACCTAACCTGCTAACTTCGAATTTTTACGTACCGTTCTAGAACGGTAAGCATAACTTACCGATTTCGAAACAAACGCGGTAACCGGTAACTAAGTAAAATCGTTCTATCGTGCAGAAAAGTATTTTATGACCTAAATCGGTTGTCAAAGTGACTGTTTTTTGTTCACTGGATGTAAATGACCTAAATTGGTTTTCAAAGTGAATGTTTTTTGTTGACTGGATGTAAGTCTTTTACAATCTATAACAAAAAAGACTTACGTTCAGCAATTTTTGATTAAAGAAGAAGTTACAATGTAGACAAAATTTTCTTTTGCGTTTTCGCTAATGTGGAGCTGTGCAGTTTTCGAAAACACGTTGTTTGATACTCGATTGCGAAATTCTTTTGCATTCTCGAATGTTTTTTTTTGCTCGCGATCCTCGCAAAAAAAACTCCTCGAATGCAAAAGTAGCATTTCGCAATCTAGAATCAAATATAACTATGTATTTTACTTAGATCCGCAAGGTAATTCCAGATAGTGTAGCAGGTAGCTTGGCCAAGCTTCCTATAGTCGTCTGCGTTGACCATTATAAACAATCTGCGTTAATTGTGTATATAATGATCAACGCAGACGAGGCTTCCTATATTTAGAGACCTTGCTATGTAATCCACCTGGAGTTGACGGATGCCTGTCAGTGTGACAACTGAACCAATTGGCAATGGACTTTGGCGATAACGGGACCATAAATTACAAGGGAAACGTTTGGGTATCGAGTTCGCGCCGCTATCCTCTTTCCTTGCGTACAAAACTGCATCCAGATGGCTAAACGTATGTTTGCACTAAATAAGCACAAGCAAAAGTCAGGGTGTATACTTACTGGAAAACAGGGAAAACCTGGAAAAGTCAGGGAATTACATTCTAATTCTGGAATTAGGAAAAGTCAGGGAATTTGCTTAATTTATAAAAAAAGTCAGGGAAAATTAATTAAAATGACAAACTACTTTATTAAAAGTTTATTCGATTCGAGGGCCACCGTGTAACCGGATTATCTTGACTTGTCTTGCTTCCAGAGCATCATGTAAACGTAGTAAGTACGTTGAAATTGCACAAAATCAGGCGCCACGTGGGAAGGTTCTTGGCAGCAGGCGTACGAACGTTAGACATGCTTGTCTTCGTTTATCTAATAGCGTGTGTTTTCCTACTCTCTCGTAAAAGTTTACTTTTAGAGCATGTATGTATGTAAAAAATCTTCTAGAATTTTGATTGAAAAATCTTGGAAAATCTGGAAAAGTAGGGGAATTTTCAAATTGTGAGTTAGTATACACCCTGAAAAGTGCAACGCCCATTTCAAATCGAACCGTGCTTCAAACAGGTGACCAGGCTTAAGGTATGGACTAATGATGGGCTTATTCGAATCAAAAATAACCGGTTATCCGGTTATTGAAATAACCTGTGTAACTCGGTTTTCGTTCCAAGTATTCGGATGAAAAATAACCTCATCCTGATACGTACTCGTGCCGCGTCTCAGCGACCTGCGTAAATAATACGGCATTCATAACTCATACGACAATTTCTACGTATGTACTTGATTGACCTAAGTGAGGCCGCGGCTACTTGTTGATGTTATTAAGACATTTGGTACTCCCAGTCGACGAGTTAAATTTATGGGGCCGTTCCTATTAAAGATAACGTTCTGCTGAGTATGAGATTTGCCGAAGGTTGGTATTAATTTATAACGGCCTAAATTTTTGCTTCGAAACGCGGTTGATTATGCCTAATAAGGGATAAACAGAAAGCGAAATAAGATTTTCCAATATCGTAAAAGATTTATATTTAATTTTTAATAACGGAGCAGTCGGGACAAGAAGTGGATTTCGATGTTGAAAATTTTAAGTGTGCGTCCTTTGAACCGCGGAAGGCTGAACGTAGATAAATGATGGATTCTAAAATATACCGGTATGATGTGCAAGCGAAAAGGGAGGGGTGACTACTAGAGAATTTTAGGAACTAAAAATAGATTCAATAGATACTTTGTATTCGCATATTTATAATTTCTTTATGATTAGTATTGATATAGCTATTCTCAATGGTTTAAACTCCTTAGAAATCAAATAAAAATAATTTATACAATTATAATTAACGATTAACTGAGTTCCTCTGCTATCTGCAAGTTACGGTGCCGATGCAGATGACGGTGAACCGCCAACCGGCGAAATCGAAACGAATCGAGAGCCAAAATTGATTCGAATGATTATTCAAATAATCAATCGGTTATTAATATGATTCGAATGCAAATAATTCGGTTATGAAAATTGTCCGGTTATGCCCATCACTAGTCGGGATATTGGCGAAAATCACGAATTATTTTTAATTTTTTTCCAAAATGTAATGAAAATCGAGAGATTCGAGGACATTTTCATCAGCGCTCATACAATCGTAAAAACTTCTAATAAGTCTTCAGAACGACTTGCTCGTAACCGAGACTTGATTATTTTTAATTTATGTAGTCCCCTTTCACAAGAAGCCTGCGTGTGGCTAAGCTTTCATATATTTTCTTCTTCTCCTTTTCCTTCATCTTGTATGAGGCAAGTGGCCTTTTTTAAACACAACGTCGCGGTTCTATGAGGCCTTTTTGCTTGTTCGTCGGGTAGGTGGTTAGCCTTGTCCGTCGAAAGTGAAGAAGAGGTCCCTTTTCGGGGCTAACGATAACCACAGATATTAACGTGGTAGCCGAAGAGCGTACGATATTTGAATACCCCTATATAGTAACCGCGGGATTGACGCGGCCGTGGCCCGCTGCGTTTCAGGCCATAGTTCTACATGTGAAATGAAGCGCCCTGAGCTTTTACTCCAATAAATCGTTTTTGAGCTATACTGCAAACAGACGAACAGGCAGACAAACGTAATTGGAAAAACATATTTTTCGTCATCTAGAGACGCTGAAACGTGAAGATCTGAAGAAATATCTGAAGGTGTTTCAGGATTACAATACTTTCCTCGTCTTTGTAAATCCTGCAGACTGTATATTGCAGTCTACGAGTATATAAACATGTAGCAACAAGCCAGGCACTTACTACATTTCGTCTGCTCCTTGCATTTTCTGAATTTCTGTTTTTCAAGCTTTTCTTCAGTTTGCTCTACCTCCTTTGATTCTGATTCAGATTAATTTTCTGACATATTGATTTCTTCATCAGTGTCATCAATAGGTGAGTTATTCAAGGCGTCTTTTCTTGAGGTTTGTGAGTGGTTTTTCTGTCGATGGGCTTAATCCTCAAATTTGGAAACGTGTTGAGGATCGAAGTATTGCAAACATGCAAATAATTCTTTATTTCTGGAAAATCTTTCATATAGACTATTATTCTAGAGCAACCCTGATAGCATCTTTGATAACAGTGAAAACTTCAACTCTGAACACATGTATTCGGTACTTAGGTCTTTCAAACTATAAAGCTGTAAGCCAATCACAACAGGTCTTTCAAACTATAAAGCTGTAAGCCAATCACAACGTTTTTCATAATTATTTTTCAATTTTTTTACTTGCTCCACCATAAGCCAAGCCGAAGCCAAATCAAAATTTTCTGTTTGCAAATACTTTGGTGTAGAACTAAATTCTGTGGTTGCAAGAAATTGCTGGTGGTGTGTTAATTAGTGTTTATTAACTAAAAGTGAAAAGTACGACCAATTGTGGGATTATAGTTTCCTGAATGACATTTACAAATACAATTAAAAATTAAGATCAGCAAATGTACACTTACAGATAAACAATTGTAAATCACGTTGCTATGGTAACCTAGGAAGTCGCTTGTATTTTTTATGTTGGGGAAGCCAAACCGAAAGCTTGTGTGTTGTTTCGCTTCACGATTTTGATAATTTTTGGTATAAGAGTAAATATTTTATGCCCAGTTGTGCGTTTTATTTATTTGCCTGTGTGCGAAAGCCAGCTGTGGTTAAATTGGCAGTGTTCCGGAGTGCAGTTCCAGAATAAATTGGACCTGGAGCTTGTGCGATATCGTTTTCGGAGCTGAGATTCTACAAGTTTTGAAGCTGCGGGAAGGAGAAAGCAAAGTGCAGCACCTAGAAGAGGCTGTATTCGTGATTCAGAAATAGGTAGCAGTAGCTGAAATATTGCCAGGAAGCAGATACGAGCTTGGCGTCCTTGGCAATCATATCATGTGCGAGTTCGTCCTTTAGAGCCGAGATTCTTCAAGATTGGGAGCTGCGGGAAGCAGACAGCAGAGGGCATCACCTAGAGGAGGATTTGTGGTAAGCAGGTAGCAGCAGCAGAAACCTTTGCAGGAAGCAAATACAAGCTGCTCGTCCTTTGCGGAAACGAAATCGGCGTTCTCTGAAGAAAGAACAAATGCGAGTTGACGTCCTTTTCCACTTGAAAAACAAATTCTAGGTTAGCCAAACTTGATTATTATAAAAGCATTAAATTTACCTCAGGTAAAGTGATTGATTGTTGGTTAATTTTTTGTCAACGTAGGCTGAATTTTCTGTTTCGTACAGCTTTGTTTGGCGTTAAATATTTTATGGTTATCTGTCATTCGTCGGAATCGAGAATTTGCTATACAATGGTTAAATTCATCAACAGTGTAAGAATCCAACCCTGCAGATAGAAGTTTCAAATTGCTAGCCGGCGCAAAAGCTTTAATAAGTTGTAAATGGATAGAATATAGAAAGAGCAACATACCTTTATTACAGTGAAGCATAATTAAATAATCAAACTAAGCTTTATGTAGTGGATCCATTTTATTTATTTATGGTATGTATAGAGTTAATATAGTAGTAAAGCATTACAATATTATACCTTTGATTACAATAAAATCAAAGATTATACGCTCGGGCCCCGCGCGAGATTTTTTATTAATATAACCGACTTACATTGATGTTAATGTTAGACATTATTACAAAGTGAGCGTAACCCGGAGAAATTATAACAAAACCCGGAGTCCGGAGATTTGGTGTTGAAACCCTGAGACTCCGGGTGAAACCCTTACAGGTGGTGACCCTACTTATACAGCAAACAGTCTCTCAAAAAATTTTCCATTGGCGACATAACTTAATATGTTAGTAGTGTGATCTTTAACGTTTATATCCTGCGTGCTATTCATTTGGAAGCTAAAACATCTATTGACCACTTTGTTCACAAGAGTTACTAGACTACTCCTACTAAGGAAGTTTTTTGCCCTTTTCTTTCTTGTGGATCGTGGCGTTTTCTACTTTTCCCTATAGCAACTTTCAAGTAGTTGGGTCACTTGTGGTAAGCTGCTTTATTATTTCCAAAAAGTTTCTATGATTGGCATCAGTTCTATTAATTTTCACAATTCTAATTACTTGTAAAAATACATGGATATTTTCGTCACAACATTTTCTTAAGTAAATATTTAGGTACCGAGATTTTTAAACTGGTGGCCCGTAGAGGCCCTAATTCGTCGAGTGTGAGGGCCCGAGGGGACTTTGCTTCACTGCCTCCCAGCCAGTCCGCCCCTGGCTAGACAGTAACGAAAACTTAAAAATAATGCCACCTTAAAACTATCAAATATATGAATTAACCTTAACACTTAATAAAACTATTAATAGAAAACCCAGTTGCAGTGACCGCATTGTTTCGATCATGTTTGCAGCCATAGCAAACGATAAAAGTCGCGTCAGAATAAGCATTTGGTGTAGACACGGAGTCCGCAAAATCAAACGTGATAGATTCCGATAGCCGGATTCTTCGAAGCCCTCGAAATGAGAATGCCGGGCCCTGATCAGTGATCAGTAAGGCTAGGATTTTAGGTTGTAAAAAACTTCTTTTTAGGTACCTAAAATAGGTTATTAAAAATCAGGACTAGGTACTTAAAATAGGTTAAAGAAAATTAAAATAGAACAAAATCTAAACAATAAACTAAATGTATTTGCTGCTGTTAGCATAACAAATAAAATAAATTTTCTGGCGTAAATAAGTGTCATTTATCTGTTAATATATTTTCAGCCGTGGAGAGCTAAATTTATCTTCTACAGAAATAGATAATTGGTACAAATTTGTAAATGAACCAATCAATATTATCTATAGGTTCGTCGGGCTGTTCATTATTTGAAGTTTTAGTATGTTTTTCATAAACCCATAACCTGGAGTTTTCTCCAAAATATTAGTTAATTTTTTAAAAGCATTTTTGCTTGGTTTGCCAGAAATACCTTTCAAGCAAGTTTGAATTTTATTAATTATTTCCATTAAATCCGTTAATGACAGTCCGCGTTGTTCTAATTTCACTATATCTATCAGCACATTAAATGTGTTTTTACTCCTCTAAGCAACTATCTCCCAGATTATCAATGAGTCCGGTAGGTAGGTCTTTCTGGCCTAGTCCGGTAGTACTTAACAACGCCTGTGATTCGTGTTATACTTTTGGAAGTACTGAAGTATATTTTTGCTGGTACTGTCAGTTTCCGTCACATTCGAGGTTAGCAGGTTAGGTTTTGCATCAGTTTGGTACAAACTAACGCAAAACTTAAGCTCGAAACATACACTGACAGTGCCACCAACAATACACTTCCGTACTGCCAAACGTATAACACGAATCGCAACCATTTTGAAAGCAAATAATTTGGGATTATTCTTTAATAATCAAAATGGGTCTTGTTCTTGTTCAGTATTCAAAAAAATATACAACAGACGACCGGTATTCGCGTTTATGGCCTTGCTAGATCAAGTGTCTCGACCTAACGGGCTCGACCGTAATGTACTAGCTCGGCAATAAATGCATAGCTAGCGGCCTAATATCGCAAATGGCTATTATAGTCTTGTTTCAGAGGTTTATGTTGAAAACTAGTTTTAATGCTCCAAATGCACATTGCTGTATCTTCAAATGGCATTGCTACCTATACTTTGAAAAATGTATGTGAGTTAAATTTTAGACCGTGGGCCAAGCAAATAATGTGAATTAGATCTTTTGCAAAGAGTTTCGCCTCTGGCGTGGTTAACACGTTGAGTTACCGTGCTCTTTTGCTTTTTTCCTCCTGATGAAGCCCCTTACGAAAGTGGGCGAAACGTTGAGTTCTTCGATCTCAATCATGACACGGTCCAATCCCGGAAGTCGTTTGTTACTTACTGAGTAAAATACTTTCAAATCGTTACCACACTTCACCATACACGCTGCTCCATCCGTGACCAATAATTTTGATCGGGTGTGATGTATTCCAGTTAGTCATAATCTTCCTGAAACCCCCTTATAAATATTAACAAGAAACATGTTATGAATGACTGTTAATCTATTTTTTAAGGTTAGGATGCACGTTGTTGTGAGTATTGTCCCAACTGCAGACTTAAAATTAACGGATATATTAATCTAAACAATAAGAAAACAGAAAAAATTAAACAACCTATTTCAGGTGATATAACTTCTGAGTTTAGGTTAAAAAAACTTGAAATAGGTATTATAGGTAATATCAAACTCCTACTAAATGATAAGATTTTTCGTGAAACGTATTTATATATAGTTATTTATCCTATACCTACAATAGTCAGAAAAGGTATTTTACCTAGGATCCGGGCCTTAGTGATCAGGGTTGCCACTAGGGTGACCACCTTTAAATTTATACAAATCCTGAGGCCCTTCGAGAGTAAAAAAATGTTTTTCTTCAATGAGAAATACAGAATGTGTATAGAAAACAAAAAACAAACAAATAAAAACAATGGTTTTATTCCTTACTATTAATTGTTAGCAAATATAATACAGGGTGTAACCAAATACTAGCCCATAACTTGCCCATATCGTACGTCACAAATTGGCCAAAAAATTTCATACTCGTATAAGCATAGTTTCAATTCTCAACCTTCACGGAGATATTAATGCGGGGGGGGGGGGGGTGTTTAAATGAGGTTTATAACATTTCACTGTAAATTGGGAAAGGATATTCATAGGAAAACTGGCAAATCTTTTCTGTCGGTAGAAGGCTTATTTATGAACTGGTTTTAAATTTTGACGTACGGCTTTAAGAGATTAAAATTTGCAACTCGTATAAATCTTTTTATTAAAACTTAACGGAAAAACATTTAATTAAAAAGTGTATTGGAAGACCTTTTTTACTTGAAAATGTTTTAGGTCGTTTTATTTTTTTCTTAACCCTTAACTGGTAACGTGCCGTCTGTGAGACTGCAAGCAAATTTTAATCTCAAATTTTCAGTAAAAGAGTACCGCTTTTCGGCAAATGATCTTATCTAATCTTTCTCCTCTTGGTACCCCACCTATCTCACAATTATTGGTAAATTTGGGTAACTAACGCTGGAGATGTGTTTTATTTTTAGTTCAGTACAGTCTGTGAGACGGCACGTTACGGTTTACGTGAGAATTTTTTTCCTTTGGTAGGCATGGCAGGCCCTGTGAATTACAATATTTCTTTAAGTTTTTTTTTACAAATGCATTGTTTTACTTATTATTAATCGTAAAATAAATAAAACAAGTTTTTTTTTGTTATCTTGGTCTGGTAAAAAGTACATTACTAATTTGTGTTCAAGTTGAAAATTATCTTATTATTTTTTCTTTACATTAAGTTTTCGGTTTTTTTAAATAAAATTATTACTAAAACATATATGCCTAACAAACTTCTATATATATATTTAAAAAAAGAATTAAAACAGTTTAATTTTTTCGCTTCAAAGGTGACGGTTTACGTGAGAATTTTTTGCCACTTGTAGGCATGGCAGGCCCTGTGAATTACAATATTTCTTTAAGCTTTTTTTTACAAATGCATTGTTTTACTTATTATTAATCGTAAAATAAATAAAATTACTTTTGATCAAAAGTTTTCCTTTGTAATCTTGGTCTGGTAAAAAGTACATTGCCAATTTGTGTTCAAGTTGAAAATTATTTTATTATTTTTTCTTTACATTAAGTTTTCGGTTATTTTAAATAAAATTATTACTAACAAATATATGCCTAACAAACTATATATATTTAAACAAATAATTAAAACAGTATAATTTTTTTCGCTTCAAAGTTGTGCCAGTCTCACAGACTGCACGTTACCAGTTGTGCTCCAAAATTTCACGTTACCAGTTAAGGGTTAAAACCACTAGTTTTTTATAAAACAAATACATTATGGGTTGCCAATTTCAACACCATAAAGCCATATACATTTTATAAAAATCTTAAGTAAGTCTTCTATTGGCAGAACATATCTCCTTGAAGAGTATCTCATTAAATTTACTGCTATTATCCATATATTTTTTAATTTGATTTACCAAAAAATATATACTTACTCGTAATTTTCTGAATTGTTATGTTTGGCGTATAGATTTATCTATTTTATAAATATTCTACTGTGTTTTTTTTGTTTAAATACGAATATTGTTAGTATTTTTGTGATGTAAATTACTGAAAAAATAAATAGTATAGGCATTCTTTGTATTTCTTTGTCATTTTTGTAAAATACTCCCTCAATCATTAATGATTTTTTATTTTGCAATAATAAAGCTAAGAGATAGAGTAACAAGGTCAACACATCATCATGACACACACCTCACACAACGGTTGCTGCGCAAGCACAAAAGTCGCGCTCCAACTTTGTATCCCGAATCCGAGGCAAGTTGAGCATTGTACCGCCAAATGAAAGCGCATAAAGCAACAGCCTTTACGCCGCACGGTAAAATGAGGTTATTGATAATACATACATACATACACACAATAACGAAGCTTATGCTAATATTATGAATACAATAGTGTTCAAGGGTACTTGAGAAACAGCCAAGGGATGCGTCAATAAAGCTGGTTGAGAACCCCTGTTCTAAAGTTAACGGTTTTGGAGATAATAACGATTTTATTCAAAAAAGACTCGACGTTACCTAAAAATTATGATTTTTGTGAATTACTTTACGAGTGATATATGGCAATTTAAACGAATACGAACACAATAAACAACGAGGTTTGAAAAGAAAAATTTAACCATTATTGACTCAAGACATAAGAATCACGAAAGAACGAAAAATACATAAGTAAATTACCTCTAGTATCAAATGAGCTTAAAAACAAAACGAATACTCAAAACTTTTGTACCTAATTACCTATATGAAATTTCTCCTGGTTGCTGAATACGATTGAACCTAGAAAGAATCTAGCGTAGCAGTTTTGCATTTCAACTAGTAAAGGGTTGAATTCGAAATATAATCATATTATTTAACAAAAAGGCAAAAAGCAAGAGATGATACGCACGGGCCGCGCGCCATGTTTGCGGCTATTATGTGAAACGTATTTTATTTTCATTGATATAATTGACGGTTAGGTATATTTAGACTTTATTACAAAATAAGTGCCACCCGGAGAAATTATTATAAAACCCGGAGCCCGGAGACGCGGTGTAGAAAACCTGAGACTCCGGGTGAAACCCTGAGAGGTGGTCACCCTAGTTGCCACCCGTCCCGATTCTGTCGGGACTGTCCCTATTTTGAACCGGTTGTTCAACGTTCCGTCGTAATGGCTTTTTTTATGTTAAGACACAAAGTTACAAAAACAAGTACTTGTCGATTTTCATAAAGAATACTTTAATTTTATTTTGAGTTTACCTTTCATAATGCTCTTATACAAGGCATTTTGGGATAATAAATAATGCAGTATCAATTAATAACTATTTTCCATGCATATTTTAAGTATTACTATTTAAACATTTCAAGTCAAAGTCAATTTTATAAAAGACGCTAGGATTAATTTAATTATTGATCGAAACAACATTGACTTTGATTATACAGGATGTACCAAAATCCATCCTAGAAAAAACAACCACGGATATAGGTTGTACTGAAGTAATGATATTCTCAAAATATTTCAAAAATCGGTAGGTATGTTTTCCAGTAATAATTTATTAGTTTTTAGCAAATATTAGTTACACGGTGCAACTGAATTGCGCGCCAAACCCATTAGCCCCTTAATCCAACACTCGAATTCCGCTCAACGTAGTTGCCTACCTGGGCTGACCCTTACTATAACTTGAACTACGTACAAGGGATTAGGATGGGGGGCAATCATAAAGTGATGTTTTTGTCTTTACCTGTCGAGATTATATGACAAGTGTTTACATACCGCATGACCGGTTTCAAAACCGAGCGTAGCAAGTGTTTAATTTTTAGTAAATCAATGACTTGTAACGAATTGATGTCTAAATGACTTTCAGCCCCCCTTATAATTTAAAGTTCTGATCTAGGCAGCTTTTTTAAAATTAAATGAAATGTTTCTAGTAACTTTTTGATATACCATGCTTTTGCTATGTTCGGTTTTGAATCCGGTTACCCGGTTATATAAATTGTTTTCGCTGTTGGTTATTCTAGCGCTAATTTCAAAATAATTAAGTTAAGTTAAACACCGCAGTTCGTGGTAACCAAGCTTAAACAAACCTTTTGAAGACTAAACTACCTGTCGCAATTGTATCTATTAATTCAGTGAAAAAGCGTCTGCAAATATTTAAAATCGGCTTTGCTTCTTCCTATTATGTCCATTTGCCAAAAATGAAAAATGGTTACTTGAATGACTGTGTTCGATCTGACTACCTGCAGGTACGGTGCGCAATTCAGTAGGAGATTAAACAACCCTTTTAATACTAAACTGCCTGTCGCTATTCGGTGCGCAGTTCGAGTGCCACCGTTACAGGTGCCACTGGTACGTAAAATAAATTGAGATAATTACCCAATTTTCAAAGATGAAGTGGTTCCAATGCGAGTTTCTTATCGCAAGAAAAGAAATGCCGCAGGTGTTTTCATGATTAAGTGTACTATTTTACAAATGGATTTAGAAATCAGCCTTGTGGTGCCTTTGACGCGTACGTGTTTAATAAAATTGAAAATGGACCATTTTCTGAACAATGAGAGGGTGGATACGATTTTACTTCAGTACAAAGAATTCGACAGCAACCATTTTTGTTTATAAAAGTTAGATCTTCAAAGCAGAAATGATTCCGGACTTGTTGAAAATAGAGCATTTCAAACAGTTTTTGTAAGACTGAACATTAATGTGTGTAGAAAGTGATTTAATAGGAATACTTCTGCCAACCCGGTGAGTAATTTTATCAGCAAATTAATGAGGCAGGCGGAACAGTCATATGCGTCTTACAAGACTGGTTTCTAATTTCGGATGGCCTGAACATGTTAGTTTTAAGGATTAATATTTAAAAAAATTATCAAGGGAGGACATCCGCCCCCACTACGTCGTTGTACACTGGCTTACAAAAAATCAAGTACTTTTCTTTAGCTATCGTGTACGATTTTATAAATACCAATGTATAACAAAATTGTCGCTCTTCATTTTGTTAAACTGCGTGAAATAACTGAAATATTATTTCTTAAAATCGCTAGTGTAAGGGAGTTTTTAAAAGAACACTTGAGTGAACAATAAGGTGCAAGACAAAAAAAATGCGAGGCATTGTGTTGATACAAATTTGCTATGGTTGCAGCTATGTCATCGATTAAAAAACAAGTCGAGACCGAACACCTGCGAGTTGAGGTGTCATGGCTCATGGATGCTGAAAATTAGGTAAGTGTTTATTATATTTGTGTATGACATTTTTATGTTGGAGTTACCAAGGCGTGCCAAAAACGCAAAATATAAACATATGCCGTGGGTATCATCAGTTATTAAAATATACAGTGTGGTGCACAATTTAACGAAAAAGCAGTTTTGCAATAATTATCAAAACTTTGTTATGATAGAAAGTTGGTAGCTACGCAATTAGAAACTAACAACACGGATCCACGAAAACTTTACACAACGAAACAAAAATCAGAATAGAATTTTATGCGGTTATTAACTATAGTCAATTCTTGCTAACTGTATGAACCACACTGTAAGCAAAAAAATATCCAGCGATTAAATATATTCTTTATGAATAGTAGTACATATTTTCAATGGTAGATTTAATAGCTAATTGGCGTTTCGAGCAACAAAGGATATCTGTGGTTTTCTTACATTGAAACCAGTGTAATATTGGTGGAGGTGGAGGTGTTTGCTACACAAACTCAGATGACAATAGAACTTTGACAGTTTGCTCGAGCTATTATTTTCAGTAAAATAATCCATATGAACCGGTATGAATACATTTGCTAGAAGATATTTTCATTTTACTAGTTTCATGTGTGCAATTTCGATGCAGCAATAATCACGGTTAGGAAAGTAAGAAGATAGGTATTCCAGTGTTTAATTTTAAATTTGTACTTTACTGGTATTTTGTAGATCAACATTTTTAGCTTCTTGGGATGTAATTAATTAACAGTACAATATCGTCGGCGAATTTGAAAACAGCAACACCAAAATTTCGGGTGCCGTCACTGATCCATACAAAAAATGTGTAAATTGGTTATTAAAAACAGTTCGGCAATTGAATACTAAAATAATTCTTAATTCAATCTTAAAGTGCCAATTAAATTGTAACATTGTTTAAAAAAACAAATAACCATAATTTTAGTTTAAAGTTAATACATCTCTATGGACAATATTTCTATGTTTTTCTTGTTTTTATGGTAATATTTACCTCTGCAGAAATTAAGTAATCTCAGAGAAAAGTGGTTTAAAAACTTTCAAGTTTATTGAAATTTTAAGGGTAATATAGACTGATACCACTGTATAAGATTTTAAAACAAGTACGATAAATTATTTTAATAAACTTCGGACAATTATATAGTATTCATATAAGTTGTTAAAATATGTTTTGAGTTTTAATCTAATAAATATATGTATAAAAGCATAAATGTCAAATTGAAAAAAATGATATGCTAACCATATTCGAACCAATAGACTTAACTAAAAAAATTTAAGATAGTTGAATCAAGAGATTAAGATACTTATTCTGTAAGGTTTGAAATGAGCGTAACTTGGCGTATCATTTGGGGGGGGGGGGGGCAAAATCAAGACTCCACAACATTTTAAAACCTGCATTGCAAAAAAATGCTGCACTTACACTTTAAAGTCAAAAGCTCCCCTTGTCCCACCCAAGTTACGCCCATGAGTTTTGAAACGTCTACTCGTTGAGTGAAGAAGTTTATACCATGTGTTCAAAAAGAAATTACCTAAGGGTTGACCATGGAATGCAAAACGAATGTCGACAGCAGCTTTAGAGACAGCAAACTTGAGAATTTCGACAGCCGATTATAATATAAACTTATGACAACAGTGACAGCTAATGAATTATAAAGCTTGCTGTTTACATTACTTTTAGTTTCAATGGCCAATCCGTATGTAATTTCTTTTTGAACACATGGCATAAACTTCTCCATTCAACGGTCTACGCCCCTGATATCTATGGCAGACGTAACAATTCGCAATATTGAGGCTCTGCCGTTTTGGTTTTGCCATTCGGGGTTCAACCTTCGGTCGGGATAGAACGTGAGCAACGTTTGTGTTCGACGTTACTGATGTTATCATGTTCTTCTGTATTTGATACAGATAATTTGATAATTAATATAAATAACACAAATATGAGAAACATTTATGGACTTAGTGAAAAATTAAAATCATAATATAAAAAAATAGTAAAGTTATTATTCAGTTGATATTAACTAACTTAATTGGCATTTGTTAAGGGTGTCCATAGTATATTAATTGTATAATTGTGGTTGATTAAAATATCGTGAACGATTTTATAAATATCAATGTATAAAAAAGATGTCGCTCTTCATTTTGTTAAAATGTGTGAAATACCTGAAATATTATTTCTTAAAATCGCTAGTGTAAGGGAGTTTTTAAAAGAACACTTCAGTGAACAATAAAGTGCAAGACTAAAAATAATGTGAGGCGTTGTGTTGATACAAATTTGCTATGGCTACAGCTACGTCATGGAGTAAAAAACAAGACTAGACCAAACACCTGCTAGTTGTGGTGTAATGGATGCTGAAAATTGGGTAAGTGTTTTATTATATTTGTGTATGACATTTTTATGTTGGCTTTACCAAGGCGAGCCAAAATCGCAAAACATAAACAAATATTCCGTGGGTATCACCAGTTATTAAAATATACAGTGTGGTGCACATTTTACAACGAAAAAGCAGTTTCGCAATAACTATCAAAACTTTGTTATGATAGAAAGTTGGTAGCTACGTAATTAGAATCTAACAACACGGATTCACGAAAACTTTCATAATTTACACAACGAAACAAAAATCAGAATCGAATTTTATGCGGTTATTAACTATAGTGAATTCTTGCTAACTGTATAAACCACACTGTAAGCAACAATAAATATCCAGCGATTAAATATATTCTTTATGAATAGTCCTATGTACATATTTTCAAAGGTAGATTTGATAGCTTATTGAGTAAACGTTTCAAGCAACAAAGGATATCTGTGGTTTTCTTACGTTGAAACCAGATATAATATTGGTGGAGGTGTTTGGTACAAAAACTCAGATGCCAATAGAACTTGGGCAGTTTGTTCGAGCTGCTATTTTGAGTAAAATCTTCCATATTGACTAGAAGAGATTTTAATTTTACTACTTTCATGTGCATTGTCGATGCACAAATCACTGTTAGGTATACGCAAAGAGCAAGTATGTATTCCATTGTTCTTTAATTTTAAATTTGTACGTTACTCGTATGTTATAGATCAAATTTTTTAGCTTTTCGCGATGTAATTTTCTTATTGTTTTGATATTAATTCCAAGTGATATATCTATCTATATCTTTTTATAGAAAAGTATAGGTCTAAAGCTGAAAATTGTATGTTGCTACAAAACTTCAAAAGATGATAGAAAGAACTTACATTTTTTCATCAATACTGCAGCCTAGAAATTGTTTTTCTAACAACCCCTGTAATCGTTGGCTTGTTGGAACAGGCGTATGCTAATTTTTATGATTTAATTACTCGTAAATTACCAGGATAATTGTTTTGTACCAGTTGTCCAGTTCTATTTTTTTTTAATGATTCTAAGTTATCGGAAATTTTGTATAGCGTTTTCGTTATTAGAAATGGACAAATGTCATGGGCGTAACGATTTTGCAGCTGATATTTATTATAATTTTAAAGTCTCTAAGCGTAATTGTTGGAGATAGTTTTCCTACTTACCTTGACTACGAGACGAGAGCAATGCAGGGAACCAATAGAAATATATGTGTAAGTAATTTCAAATGTATCGAGTTTTGTAGTAGGAGGCTGCTGGTTCAAATGAAACGCGCAATTGTACAATTTATAGTGACAGGCTAACTTAAAAATAATCTTAATTGCATAAAAACGCTCCCATTACGTCGCTAAGTTGTAGATACTTTTTAAAAATTGTGTAGTATGCTGGTAAAACCTTTTTTGCACATCAGCGTCCGACTTGAAGCACCGTTCTACCTAACAATATCGAGTTCTTTAATAATTGCGGTTCCAGTGTTTACAATATCTCCTACTTAAATACGGCTTTCTGCAAGCAAAATATTTTCCGCACACTTAACAATGCTTGTAGTTTTCACAACATGTGTTTGTCCAGGACGTGGCGCTCTTTTGTGTATTTTCTACCTGTCAAACATTTCTTTCCACAAATGCTGTGTTTGAATAGCAAGCTTCTCCATAAACACTAAGCATTCTCGTATAAATGTCTTGGGGAGAAAGCTCCTCAGCTGTTGATCTTGTTTGAACGGGCTTTTGATCGTAAAGAGAATTTTAAAGATCGATGGAATTCAATATAAGTGCGATTCGTCGGTGGAATTATACATATATAAAAGCAGAGCACGTTAATAAACAACTAGAATTCACTTGTTGGGTCACCGATGCTACCAATCATAAACGTGTTTCAGTTGAACCACCCCCGTAGCTCAACGAAACATCCTGAACAATTTCGTGGGAAAGTTTGTAGGGTATTTACGCACTAATTGAAATTATCAAGGTGCTTCAAGGGCATGCTTAAGGTTCTGGGGCTTCTAGGTTCTTCAAATTATGTACCTACTTGTAAATAATTAATATTGTAAAAGTCAATTTTGTTACCGTTCATGTCTCGTTTTAATAAAATTGCAATAGGTACATGATACTTCTCTATACTATTTATTGTGTAATTATAAACATCTAAATTATTTTGGTATAGAATGGATAAATCGAGTTGATTCAACGGGTCTCGTAAATTCCTGAATCTGTTTGGTCATCTCGATCTCGTTCGGTAATTAAGTTTGGTTTTGTACACTGCATGTTAACAACTTTATACCATGTGTTCAAAAATAAATTACGTAAGGTTGGCCATGGAAAGCAAAACTAATGTCAACATCATCATAATCAGCACTATAATATGATCCAACTTTCTCGCTACTTTGTCGATGTCGTTACTACAATTTATTTGATTTTTTCATTGGCAAATTGAACTTCACTAAATCTGCGCTATCTACTAGTGCTGATCACAAGTACCCCCCGTTGATAAAATACCAAAGACGGGTAAAGCTACGTTCAAACCGATTTAGTATTTACATTAATTACATAGCGTATAAAATAAGCGAAATGTATTTACAGTGACGTTTATCGAACTAACATATCTATTTACAAGAAACCTACAAAACAAAATATTGGCATTGGTTGTACAGTGGAGCGAATTTAGGTAACGCGCCCTTGATGACATCTGGCTGAGATACTAACCCGGGCCGAAGACCTTGGCGTAATCTCTTCAAAGAGTGTGCCATAAACATTTCAAAAATTCAGAAAATGCCGGCTCAATTGCATGGGATTACAATAAGTAACATTCAGAAATGAAAGATTCCTTAGCCCAACGTGCTAGTGTTGGGCAGATGTCTAAACGGCGCCAAGAATTACACTGATATTATTTTAATCTCTTGCATCTTTCTAGCTAATTGGAAAACAATATTCACAAGACACCTCTTCCTCAAAGTAGTATCAGAACAGGCTGTAATTTTTTCAAGTTCTAATCACCGTATTCATCATAATCATAACCATACACTTCTTTTACTCAAAATAGTATCAAAACAGACTGTCATTTTTTTAGATTCGTTATAATTACCGTATTCATCATAAAAGTACGTAAATCCTTTGTGATAACGTGATGACTGAATAAATAAAACAGATTGATTACAATAAATATTAAAGTCAAGTCTTGATGCTGGATATCCAC